>CAJUYH010005894.1:0-21726 GCA_910591685.1 Galerucella tenella
GACAATATTAAAATATTGTGGTTTGGACTTCGTGTTTTATTGAACCTATAATGAAATATTTCCGCAAAATAAAAACCAATTCACATCTACCAAAACATTTGAATTTTCGGTTACAATTGTAGTTGTTGCATGTGTTGTTTTTTTTTTGTTGTGCACGTTATTGCTTTTAGTTGACGAAATGGCTGTGTTCAGAATGTGGTCAGGTTAAGTGTACTTCGTGTTTACCCAACAGTAGAAAAACCGGTTGCCTTAATGTGGACATGCCGAGGTGCGTTGAATAAAATAATTAAATAACCGTAATAACAATCGATTTTCTCCCATGATTCACTTTTAAATGTTTCATTGATCACTTCTAGGAACCATCAATTACTTTATTCATTGTAAAACGCAGGAGAGTATGTCAGCCGTAACGTGTGTGGCCGCCATTAGCTACACACACTGCCACAGTGCTTTCTATTGACCGAAATATGCCGGCGGGAACATGTGTGACTATCATTAGCTACATGCTTGTACCGGTGACTAAGCCAGGTCCGCCGGAACGTGTGTGACTATCATTAGCAACTCGCTTGTACCGTTGACTTAGTCAGGTCCGCCGGAACGTGTGTGATCGCCACTAGCTATGTGGCAGAAGATCTGTTGTGAAAGTATTTGATGTTTTTTTTTTTAGTTGAATTAAATCATGGGGGAAAATCAAATATTTCAATATAGTTCCGTCAACTAATGAGTAATAATTAACAAAGTAGATAATATAAAGCCGCGTTAACAGGGGTAGTAGAAAGGATTCAACTCGAGAGTAGTTAGAAATTAACTTTAGTGAGTTCACTACCTCAGTAAATGTGTTAGGATTTGTTAATCTGTAATTCTTTCTTAGTGTAGCTTTTTAAAGGTCGTTTGACATGGTGCAATACGCAAGATTTCTTGATTGAAAACATGCGCAGTTTAGTTTCTGCAATTCGATGCAATTGCAATTTTAGGGAGAAATCTAGTTTCTTTCGTGTTACCAACCAACTGAATGATATCTATCAGCTGATTATGGTGACTGATGTTTTGTCATTTTTTGTTATTTGATAATGGACACTGATTTACTTGGTTGTTTCCTTTAAGCTTTTCTCGCTTTCGCTATTGGGCGGAGTAGAATTCAATGAGACCTCTGGCGGAAAAAATTGTAACTGTCGCAACGAGTAAAATAATTCGTTTTGCATTGCTTTTGTATTATACGCAAGTCAACGTAATTACCGTAAATTCATACTTTATTTGTTTAATTTGGTGTCAGAGTGACAAGTTTAAAATTGAGTTTTTCTATTTAACTCAACTGTCATCATTTCTGAGGTATATTTTTATATAATCAGAGATATTATGGAAGAGGTTAGGTTATTCTATTTTTTGTTTTCATTGCAGATCAAAGAGAAAATAAGTCGGTATTAAAGATTTCAAATATTACTCAATACAAACGTACCTTCCCTGCAACTTTTGTAGATATAATTATATCAAAAATAAAATAAAAACACGAAATCAGACCTAAAACTAAACAGTTAATTGAACGCTTGTTGTACTTTTCACTCAATACAAACCTACCTTCCCTGCAACTTTTGTAGATATAATTATATCAAAAATAAAATAAAAACGCGAAATCAGACCTAAAACTAAACAGTTAACTGAACGCTTGTTGTACTTTTCACAAATATGGACCATACCTATTACTCCAAAAATAAGAATATTAGGAGTCAAAATTTAGTTTAACAAGACAAAATACTAAAGCACAATCAAAGAAAAAGCAAAGGTTTTACAAACACACACTGAAAATAACTAAAACAGCAAAAAAAACACTTAAATATCAAAGGGCTTATACGGCAGCTGATTCGTTTTACTCGTTGCTAAGATGACATTGACATTTCAGAGCGCCATCTATCGAATTCTACTTTTCCCAATATTCATTTAAAATAATAATAAACTTCATATATTATACTACTTATTACAATAATTTATTTTTTGAGGTTGTTATACACTTTTTCTTTCCACTATTGTTTGGGTTGGCAGCGATGCTTCAATGACATGATGTCCAATAACTGACCCCTCACGTTGTATTGCACCATGTCAAGCGGCCTTTTGTAATTTTGCAACAAAGCCTGCTTTATAGATTTTATTTTTAAATTACACGCAATTCTACAGCTTTTAGAACTAATTTTTTTATTTCCGTCTATTTGTAGTGTAATGTAGATAAAAATTACTATTAGTTTGATTTTTTTGTTAAATTACATTTTCATGTTAGGAATTAAATAAACAATGAAAGAATGCTTGTACATATACTAAAATATTATTTACGTTCCGTGAAAACAATATCTATTATTTGCAACAGCTCTGGCAGCAGGAGCCTTCGCGATAAATTTCATCAAAATTATTAAATACACTACAAATTTTCTTTAAAATGTTTCGGCGGCTTTTCATGTATTTTTATTGTAAAAATAAGATTACTAGGATTCGAAAATGTCAATATTTACTAAAATTTTAACAATAAATAGTGTATGTAGGAAATGTATTATCAAATAATAATAAAAGGTTTTCTTGATGACTAATTTTCGAAAATATTCCACAGGGTTTAGAACGTAGATTAGAAAAATCGAAGTACGACTACAGAGATCTATCTACAAATGATATTCGGTGAGTTCCCATCGGCACGTTTTAATTTTTAAATAATTTCTAGCTTTTAATACTTATATATACTTTCATAATAAATTTTTTATATTACATTTATTGTTTGAAAAATATGAAAAATATCGATACTATTACTCTCTGTACATTCAAAATTTCTCCAGAATTTTTACATTTTCCTTTCTTTTGCTTTCTCCTATTTTTCCTTTCCCCCCTTTTTCCGTTACCTCTTTTTCCCTTCCCCTTCTTCTATTTCCATTCTTCCTTTATTTTCATATGCTCCTCTTTACATACTCTCACTCCCACACTATCTCCCTTACTCCTCATCCTAATCGTAAATTGTCAACTTGGTATAACTGAGAACAATTTTAATGGATTTGACAGAAGGAGCAGAAGTACGACTAAAAACAGCCCGTCTCCAAGTTTGCAGGGTGTCACTAAATGAGAAGAACTTTTTTTTGTAATTAACAGTATACTTATTTAAGATTTAGTATTATACAATTTTTTTGTGTTATGTCGTAGAACTAAATTTACTTTACTTTTACTATTTACTTTATTTAAATAAAATTGAAAAAATTAAGACCTAGTCAATTGATGCCAGTTGCATATACTATCTAGATATTCTCTCGATTTTAAATATGTAGTTCAATTTTTAAGTTGGATGCCATCAAAAATTAAAACTTAGATAAATTTAAAACTAAGAATATGAAACCATGTAATGTAATGTAATGTAGATGTTCATGCAAGAAAAAGAAATTAATTTTTTCCATTAGCCACAGTGCATGCGTCAAGCCCTGACCACAGATCACCTACTGGAGATTTGTGTTACTGTTGGTGTATTCTTTATCCATTACTGTCAGATCTCTAATCGAAGCTTTCCATTTTTCTTACATAGCTTTCAATGTTTGAATGTATATTTTTTCTACGGCATAATACAATGGCGAAAATTATGTAAATATATTAAAATTAGTAAAAAAGAATTCCTTTGATATGCGACTTATATTATCGAGAATTTTTGTTTAAATCTATTGTGGTGTTTTTATTTTTTTATGTCACTTAACTATGACATAGATCAAAGTAATTTATTCTTGTATATTTAATTTTTACATTAAGTATTATTTACGTGAAATTTAGCAAAATCCAAATTTAACTTTTGGGTAATAAATGAACAATAATATGTAAATATCCAGAGTGGTTCACATGAAAGATCTTCCTCCTTTAAAAAAAATATTTGCTTGCTTCCAAAGAAAGAAAGTTGGGCAAAATATTAATAGAAGAAGGAGGATTTTTACGTGGATCACCCTGTGTATACAAGGCGTTTAAATATTAGTTTAGACAACTACAAACTTTCGGTTGGATCTTCAAGCATTCCATACAGGCCTCTTGATAAAATAGTTGTTGTTAATACTTGGAATCAGGGCCTTTTTTAATTCAACAGCGAAGTGACTATCAACTGACAGTTGACACTGATGACAGTCGCATTGGGGGAAAACAATTATTTGGTTAGGTCTGTACTTTTGTTGTTTGTAGTAGAAAAAAGCTTTGAAGCAGAACCAGGACTCAAACACGATCAAAACTACTGCTACAAATCACATGTTCTATGCAAAGAACGCTTCTTTTGTCATCAGGGCAACTGTCAAAATAACTCGTGACGTCACAAGGACTCGCCTTGTTAGTTTCAGTGTTTTGGAGTGATAGGTTTTTGTTAAAAATGTTTTTAGAGAATATTGAACGCTAAGAATGATTTAATGCCTTGTATTTTGTGTGATAAAGATAGGTGTATAATAAAATCTTAACTTCTAATACAAAATTTCTGACTAATACTATTTACGATTATTTGGATATTGCTGAAATTTCTTAACGAGTGTGTTAAATTGTGGCAAATAGCCGGTGAGTAATAAGCGTAATAAGTTGTAAATTATTTTAATTGTAATTTAAATTGAAAAAAAAAGTATCTAAAATAATTTTGATACATTAATTTGACTACATTTATTTTTTTTATAAAAAAAATATTGAATAAGACTTGTACACACTTCTTAGAAAAAGGGAGAACGAAAATCTGATAAATTTTCAAAGACTGAAAGAGTGTTAATATTATTTACCAGTCTACCTTACTTTTTCTTCAGTTTCCCATTATTCAAATTAGTGGAATTCACATTCAGATGAGATATAATGTCTGTTCCAACCGCCATCAGAAACTGTCAGAAACGATCGGAGGATAACTGACCATAATAAACAACCAGTTAACTTTCGAGTAGTTCCTATCAATGATTGCAATGGTCGACTATTCTCTGATCGTTTCTAATTGCGGTTGGAACAGAACTATAGGATAAATCCTTTAATAGTCTAAGGATAAATCAGTTGCCAATTCTTCAGCCATTGTCAGTTTTGCTACTTTTTAAAAATATGAGCAAAATTAATGTACTCTTTATACAACCCTTCCCGAATTTGACGTGTCACTCATATTGTTTGGGAAAGCAGATTTCTAGAATTATAAGATGTTAGTGGTCCCTTTTTACTTTCTCTTTTATATCGAAAGACCGTCTGTTCAGTGACTGGGATACTGTTGGAGAAATGGTTAAACATATTTAACAACAACTGCTTGCATGTGTACCTGCTTCCATTTTGACATCAATACATTACAATCTTCTGACAAACTTTGGCAACATTGCTAATTATTCTCCCATATATTCGCTATAACCATTCCACTATAACAACATTCCTGACCCTGGTCATTGCCTTATATGATGTTCAATGACCTGTATGATCACCTTCATCAATTATAGGCATTATAATCTTACCATTTCCAGTGAAATTTTAAAATAAATCTACTTACCCAATGAAAAATTATATGATGCACCCATGACCAAATATTGTTGGCTGTCTTCTTTTTGTGTATCAAGATATTTACAACACTTAAATTGCTTTTATTGCAATTTGGTCTTCTCCAAACCTTATCATACAAAAGAAAGGAGAAAATATGGTTTAAATTACATTTTTGATTATTTTAATAAACGTAGTCAAATTTTTCGGTGATTGTAGAATATGTACGATTCAAAATGTAAGTGTGATGTGGAGTTTTGTATACCTACCATTTTTTTTATTCAAAATTAAAAGAAGAATTTTATTGTGATTTTATAGAATATTTAGTAGTACAGTTGAATTTTGTCAGTAATTTCAATTTAATTCGTGATAATAAATATTTCACTTTGTCCCATTGACACGTGAGGTTGAATGGTGCCAAAAACCCATCAGATTATGAAGTATGGTTCCAATAAATCCATCATTTCTGTAAACTACTGAATAAACAGCATGACAATGTTAATACCATATATTTGGCATTAGTTATATTGGTGTTATTTAAGAGATACTAGAGACTGTTACAAATCGTGCAGTTTTTTTCTTAAATTTCACTACTTTGCATTTGATAGACCTAAGCAGAGAATTTTTTTGTAGGATAGGTAATTATAACATATGCTTTCAAAATACTTAAATGGTCGCATTCGTCCCAAACAAAGTTGAGTAGAGTGATGATCCATCGTTTCTTCTTTATTCTGAACGTGCTTATCTTGATATAACACCATGATTTGATTTTATTTGATATATGACTTCATTCATTTTCAATTTTAACTCAGTTTAATAGTTCCTATTGGTGTTCATTCTTTTTTAAGATACAAATGTCTAAAATATCTTCAAACCAAAATATGCAATTTTATATGTTTATTAACATAATATTAGGCATAAATGAAATAAATTCTAATGAAAAAAATAGTGACTGATAAAATTGGGATGAACGCAACCTCAATGTGGTTGAAACGTAAAAACACAACATAATTTTAGTAACCCAATAGAACTTCTTCTCTTCTTTTTGGACATGAAATCAATGAGTCAAAATATAACATTTTCCAACATAATTTAACTTGAAAAAAAGTTGAAATGTACATTTCTGCAATCACTGTATATTGATTTATATATCGGAACTTACAAGCTCTCTTGTACATATTTATACTGTTTGTTTTTAATAGGTACAAATTGTAATATTTTAAGATATAAGATTATGTTATAATACATTCGGATGTGAATATATTCTTCTGGCATTTAGTATAAAAATAAAACAAACAACAATAATATCAATATTTGTTTTAATTATTTCCATAGAAAAATTGTATAAAAAGGAACAATTTATTTCACTAAAAATAATATGTTTTTAACGATTATAACACAGTTCCTGTTAAACTACTACGAATTATATCTCCCAGAGTTTTTTGTTTTTTAGCCGTGCTCACTGAATCCGGTGTAAATTTTTTAATAATCGATATAAATGGCAATTTTTCTAATTTTGCTTCTATAATTACGTTTCCCATTTCATCGAAACTCTTCCAAATAATATGAACATTACCTAAAAACAAATATAAACAGAAGTTTCATTATTTATTGAGAATATTTTCTGCATCATTGGGTTAATAAGTTATTATTATCTCTCTTATTCTCTCAGATGAGAAGTTTGAATCTACTACTACTACTACTAAATGTGCAGGCGAGCCTTGACCTAGACAAGCTAAAGTCAAGGTTCCGGCACTGAGGCCACTGGCGGGCCCATTGTGCCATTCCTGCTACCTAGACATCCATGAAGCCGAGCCCTTCAATAAAGGCCACAACCTTTTTCAGTGGATGCCTGCTTGTGTCTCCAGGGGCCATGACAGGAACTCCGAAGAATAGCCTGCGTAATACAGTCCAGTGTGGACACTCTAAGAGAACATGGACTGATGTTTCGTCAGTCATGCCGCAACCCCTATATAGGGAACTTTACTCTACTCCTACGTTGTAGAGGTGCTTCCTCACACATCAGTGCCCTGTTAGGAGTCCTGCTAGATTCCTCAACCTACTCCTTGGTCGTTCAATAGCTGCCTCAGCGTGTCCATCAGTCCATCCCTTCAGTAGAAGTTTGGATTGTCTAGGACCCTGCAGAGCATTCCAATGAGCGAGGTGCTGGCTCCTCAGCCACTTCCTCGTCTCCTTGCGTATTGTTTGTTTTGTTAGGCCGAGGGTCGAGCCCGGGCCGCAGAAAGGCGCTGTCGCCCCTTCCGCAGCCAGTGCATCCGCCATTTCGAAGCCATTCCAGCTCCTGCTCTGTCACCAGAGCATGAGCCATCTGTGAACCAGACGGTCCCATGAGGCTGTGTATTCGTCTCTTTTCCCCAGAATTCTTTGTCCCAGGTCATAGCCCTGTATGGGGTTGCGAAGTAGTACTTGCGCAAGCATTCGTCAGCCGCTCGAGCCAGAACTGGAATCTAATACATAATTTCCTCTAAAAAGTTGCCTACAACGCCGATGATAGCTGCCTGTATAAAATCACAGAATACTCCACTTGCACATAAACCCCTTTTGTAATTATCAATGATTTATTGCAAGTTTTAGTAATTTTTTAGAATCCTAAATTTAGGGCACTGAACATTGAAAATATTAAACCAAGCTATAAACAAGAGAGTAATCCGGAAGCTATGGTTAAAAAGAAGCAAAAAAAGCTTAGGAACAATTAAAATGCTGAAAGAAGAACTAACAGTTGAAAATGCAGATTTACAATTCAATTTGCTATGATTGGTGAAAAATGACATTGAAAAAGAGAAGTCTCTTTCATAAGCAGAAACACGCACATGTTTATTTTTATTTTGTGACTCAAAATCCACTGGAATATGTAAAATTTTCCCCTGAATCGATTGCTGAAGACTAGAACGTTCTATCTATCATAGTCGAGTTATGAGTATCTTTAGTTTTGAAAAGTGGATTTTCGAAAATTTCATGACTTCATTTGGAGGAGAAAAAGTGATTTTATACAAAAACAGACTGTGGCAGTCAATTTCTAGTCCCAAAAAACCCCTCTAAACAAATTTTGAGCATTTTTTTATGTCTAACACATTTTTTTTGTCGAAAATCTTGAAGCAAGGGTTAGGTATGGAAATATTCAATATAAACTGGTTTTGCTAACTTCCGCATTGCTCATAAGAATGGACTCAGAATCCACTGGAATATGTAAAATTTACAATTGAGTTGGTTTTAAATTGTTGTAACAAAATTTTGAAAGACTGTATCTACAGTAAATTGCTCCAATTTGCGGGTGACCGACTACTAGGATATGCCTGGGCGGCAACTAGAATATGGGTGGCCGCTAAATGATGCAACTTATCTCCACAATTTTTCCAAAAATGTCGAGCTTAAGCACGTGGCGATAAGCAACTGTTGGAGCTTTGTGGAAAATGGAAATGCCAAAAGGTTGACCCCCTACTATATGTGTGGGATATTCTGTGATAAAAGTATAAAATATAAATACCTGCTACAGATGATGAATTTATTACCCACAAAAATATAGAATAAATAGGAATATTATAAAGCATATTTCTTATCATCAAAAGAAGTCTGTCAATGAATAGAATAATCAGTCGAAACTAAAAAAAAATTAAAAATATAAAAATTACTATACAAAGAATTCATTGATTATATTTTATAATTTCAATGGTAAGTAAAATAAGAATCAGTGAGTTTTTCTATCAATTGATTAAGTTGGTTCAGTTTTTGACGTACTTACCACAGAAAACACAACATAATACATTGTTGTAGTAGGTAGTAGAAATAATAATACTGTAAATGATAATGTCCCAATAAACATCTGATTTTGAGAATATTGGCAGGAATCGACTCGATTTCTCAAAGGATTGAATTTTCTACCTATCAACACCCTCCATAATGAAGTCAAACATTTTAACTGAAGATTAAACAGCCTGAAACAACATAGAGCCACAGAGTTATCCACTTATACTACCTCCTTTATTCCATATAAAAGTTATGGTATTTTAAATTGAAAATCTATATTATATTTTATATTGAATCAATTTTGCTAAAAATCCCAATGTTTTGTTATTTCCTCTAATCTTTAAAAATATTGTACCTACCTTGCACCATTCACATATATGCAGTAACTGTGGAATGTTGCTATGGCTACAACATCTGATAACATTGCTATCTGATATGAAAATCCTAATATTCCAGGTAGCACAAGATATTTGAAGTTACTTGTTAACATGGGATATATTCCATGTAAAAATATTCTCCATAAAGAAATGTGATACAAGAAAAATTGACCCAAGAAATTATTCAAACCATAATTCAATTTCAGGCCAATCGGTGATCCCATTAGATAAAATAATAATCCTTTGAGACTTGAAATGATGCCCTAAAATAAGTGAAAACAAATTACTTAATCTAAAAAAAGAATCACTATAAGCGATTGGACTTTCTTATAATCTTCACCAAAATTACATACCTCAATAGAATTGTGTAAAAAGATGAATATCTGATTTTCATATTGCAGCACATAACTTGTTAAAAATATACCAATGGCAATATCCATTGACTTACTTATCATAACATTCCCCATCTTGGGAGATATTTTTTTCTCTATTAAGGCAGATTTTATAAACCATTTCATAGAGCTGATACTTTCCTCAAAATGGATAAACGTGGCAGACTTTTGTATTATTTTATTCAGTCTTGAGGTGATGTTGAGAAAAATGTCAAGAATAAATATAATGTTCATTGAAAATTTAGTAATGAAATTTCTTCCATTTTCAGAAACCGAGTGAACATTTTTTCTAAGATCTTTGCTTAAGTTTTTAAAATGTTGCCCATAGCTGTCGAAATTATTGTAAATAATATCGGAGTTTTTAAATCGTTTAAAATCGTAGATTATTTGGGTAATGGGCTGATTCTGATAATTGTGTTTGATCGACACTTTTTTATCAATTATATTCATGTGCAAATTAACATCTTTCCTTAAAGCGTTGAGTTCGGTTTCATTTCCTATAAATCCTATACTTTGGTATGTACTCAATGAAACTTTATCACTTGTAATGTAAAAAACTTCACTGTTTTCCAGTAACTCCTTTCGTCCTTTTAAATATCCAACTTTTCTAGTATCCAAACTATCTGGTAGAAAAACCAAAATATGATTCACTTCCATATTTCCAAAATGATAATATATTATTGTTTATATTGCGATCTACATTACTTCTGTCAATCGAAACCAAAACAAATGAATACACGTGAGGCGTGACTGCCGCGTGAGGTGTGCACGTTGCCAAGAAAAAGTTAAGTATTGGTAACACAGGAAAAAAATTATTGACTCCTGATAGGTAGACAATACTTTATACAAAAAATACTTTTTCCTAACTGTATTGAAATACCGCAGTGTTTACTCGGAAAACTACAGTATGTGAAATTGGGTCAATTTTAGTATCAGTTCAGCGATTAATTTTTCAATCAGTAATCATTAAATCAAGTTCAAAATTCGATTGCATTATTACACTAGCTTGATTTGTTAGACAATTTCACACTTTTATCTAAAAAAAGTACATCACATTACATTATTATTTTTTGGAAATTAAACCACAATCTTTTGTTTATATTTTTATTTCAACGTTTCGGCTAGTTTCATTTCCCAAAAATATTAAATAGATATTTCCTATTATGGTATTTGATGGTACACACACAGGAAAGTGCAAATTACGGCAACATTGTACGTATCACAATAAAAATGAATCATGATAATAATTATGTTTTGTGTTGATTGTTGATTCTGCAAAAGTGAACAATCAGGAATCAGAACAATCCAATCCTTGAAATTTATATTTGTGCATATTAAGATTTCAAGCAAATATTTAATAAACATGAAAAGTAATTGTCATTATCTGGATTATAGTGAAAAGTAATAGTTTTGAAAAATGAGTAACATAAATGAAGAAAGCACATCTTCAACAAGTAATTTAATTGAATACTTTCAGGAAGTACCACCCACCACCCAATTTAAGGTAAATCCCATTATCTCTTTTTTTATAATATAAATATAAACTATTTTTTCCAGAATGTATTATCAATAAACAACTCTGATATTGAAGAGGACCATATTCCACAAGTTGTAGATACCTCAGAAGATGCCTTTGTATATTCATCAGTTAGGCGAAGGGTTGAGATAAGCAAGGAAAAAGTACAAACTGGATCACTTAATGTATTATCAGCTAAATATGAAGTGAGTCTTTATTATGGAATTTTATTCTTTAATATGATAATATTATCTAAATATTGAGTAATTGAAATACTTCCTCTTGAACTGAACAATATAATATAGCAGAATAGTTCATGCACTTTGAACTTTAATATTGTATATGGCTATCTAAATAAAAATATAATTGTTTCTAATATATTCCAGAGCTTAGATTATGATACATGCGAAAATTATTTGCTGCTGGATGAAGAAAGGAAAAAGGGTTACAAGTTTATAGTACAAAAAAGTATCTCGAGATGGCTGGTGTTTTTATTAATAGGGATGTGTACAGCTTTAATAGCTTGCATAATTGATATATCTATAGAAGAATTGTCAACTGTTAAATATGCATCACTTAGCAAAAGTATCCTTTAAGAATAGAATTCATTGATCTTATAATATCATAATAATATAATGACATGAGACAGGTTAAAAAAAATACAAATACAGTAACGTGAATTAGTACCTATAGGAGAATACGAGGGAGAATATTACAACAATCTAGAAACACTTGGGTACATCAAAATTTATGAACTAAAACAATATTTTTAAAACATTGTGGGTAATTATCATAAAGTTTAATTCCCATTACTCTAGATGATTTCTAACAGATGTATATATGCTGTTAAGATATAGAGAAATCTGATTTATATATTGTGTCATGATCCAGTATACACTTGTAAAACTTTTCAATGCATAAAAAAATAATTATCAGAAAACAAATAGCTTGCAACACTATTAAGTGCATTATCAGTTCATGAGTAATCCATCGTAGCTATTTTGATTTATTTACAATATATTGATGTTAGTAAGTGTATTTTCTATAAAATTGGATAAGTTGTCTGGTATTCACTTTTGTAGACTACACCATAGATAAAAAAACACAGAACGGTCTGAAGACAATTTAAAATTTAAAGATATGAATATGATATTAAAAGTTTTGTATTAATTCTTTGTTAAAGCTTTTAATTGATGTTCATTCTTATTGAAATCACAAAAAGTATTAAGCTGGGAAATACTACATTTAGATTAATAAATATTTATATAATTTTATCTTAAACATTAATTAAAAACTCATGGTCATTGAGATAACCGCAAATGTAACATGTCCTATTTTACACAGTGTCCCAAATTTATATGCATTACCAAATATAAAAATAAGTGTGAACTTTTAATAGGTTTGTTCGTAGAAGGAATTTCCAATCAATTGGAAATTTGTCAAACTCTGAAATTCCGTTTGTGATTTGTTGTAAATTGATTGGCAATTTTTGTTGTACGAACGGGTGGAGAATTTTGACAATTTGACAGTGATATCTTTGATAAAAATGAACTAAAAGATCATCATCACTTGAAGAAGAGCTGAAAAAAATGAAGAATAAGTAAATAATTTTGTAATGTGTTTGTCTTTCTTTGGCCATCCTAATAAGAAGCCAGAGATTTTTTTTAAATGTCCGGTATTACAACACAAATTATTTCACTCACATTTTATATTAGAAGGAACTGACTGGTTAACTATTTCCATGTTTTTTTACACTATAATAGAAAAATAGTAAAGATTTTTCATTTTCTACAGCATCATAATACGCATGTTCTCATGTTCAAACTGAAAATTTGATCCCGGTCAGCAAATTGTTCTGATAGTTGGCCACTGATTTGAAACCGCAAATTTCTTTCTACAAACGTTTTTTTTAATGCGCATGCCTCTGACGGTTTCCGATAGTTTCTGACTGTTCTAGGAACAAACCTAAATACCTAGTATAAAATTACTGAGTTGTCTACTTGCAGCTTATGATATTTTGATACTTTTTAATAGTTTTTTTAATAGATACTGTTTACTTTTTTTAAGTTACCTTTTTAATATAAAAAAAACCTTAACTGAAATTATAGATGTCGATAAATATGTAACTCAGGGTAAATTGTACATACCATTTTTATTGTGGATAGCATACAATGTAGTGCCAGTTTTAATAGGTTCATTACTAGTGACATATGGTGAACCAATAGCTGCCGGCAGTGGAATACCCCAAGTGAAATGTTACCTTAATGGAGTAATGGTACCTAGAGTAGTAAGAATAAAAACATTAATAGTTAAAAGTATTGGAGTAATTTGTTCCGTTGTTGGAGGCTTAGCAGGTGGAAAGGTGGGTGTTCATTTATGAAATGTCAATTTATGTATGTTTGGTTGCATATATGTTGAACTTAAATCTTTAAAATTTTAGGAAGGACCAATGATCCATTCGGGAGCTGTAGTCGCAGCTGGTATATCGCAGGGCAAAAGTACTACATTTCAGAAGGATTTTAACATTTTTAAATATTTTAGGGAAGATCATGAAAAAAGAGATTTTGTATCGGGTGGTGCAGCTGCAGGTGTTTCTGCGGCTTTTGGCGCTCCAGTCGGTAAGATATTTTAATACTGTACCCTTTGGTTTTTTATGAGATATGGCACCAGAAAGTCGAAAAGCTACTTCAACAATCCCCACAATTTCAACACATTGATTTATATTGAGTTAACTATTTTTTAATCTTATTTATAATTTTAGGCGGTGTTTTATTTAGTTTAGAAGAAGGTACCAGTTTTTGGAACCAAAGTTTGACGTGGCGTACGTTTTTTGCTTCGGTAGTTTCGACTTTCACCCTCAATGTTGTACTTTCCGCTTACCATGGTGTTCCAGGTAATTTAAATTACCCAGGGCTATTAAATTTAGGTAAATTTGAAGGATTCAGTTATGAATTTTTCGAATTGCCTATTTTTCTTATTATGGGAGCTTTCGGTGGATTATGTGGCGCTCTGTGGAATCATATTAATTACAAGATTACTGTGTTCAGAATGAGGTAATTTGAAAAAAATATTTTAAAACTAACAAAATTTTGTCCTAAATAGTACCTACCTGGTGAATCAATAAGATAAGGGTAACGAGGTGCCGTATTTGGGATTGGGGAAAAATTCTCTTGAAAAAGTGACAATGAAAAATGTTTTTGGAAATATTTGTGATTTTATTTTCAAAATAATTTGGGCGACATAATTTCTCTTACAACACTCACCAAAAAATGCCAATATCCTTGAATACCGTTAATAAGTAATCTGATGTGCCTTTTTGTAAGTGAAGTTATGGCATTCCATATGAAATTTCTCAGAAATAAATCATCTATAATGGTAGGTGTTATTTTTTTCTGGAAGCTACCTTTATTGCTCTATGCATGGAGTTTATATTTTTTTAAATCGGTTCAGATATAATATGGAAGTTACAGTCTTTTTCTTGTCAACGAAAGAACACTTCCCTCACCACTTCAGAATAGTTTATAAAAAAAATTTACTTTAATCAAAGTTATAGAATAATTACAGTAGTTTCTAAAGTTGATTTTTTTCACCAACAAAATTGAGGAATATTTTTGTAAAAAATCCAATTATATTTTGTAGTGGTAGTGATAGCGAAAAACTATGGACTCAAAAACCTTTATAATCACTTTTTTTTGGGGACGATTTTCTCATGCAAATTTTTTCTACAAACTCTTGGACATACGGCTTCCTATACAGGGTGTCCCATGACGAGTTAAAACTGTATATGGCAAAATACTTATAGTAAAATCATGAAAATTTCTACGTTTCGGTTTTCGGATGCGATCTCTTTAACAAAAATTTTTTCAAAGATGGCAGACTTCCGGTTCCACCGGAAGTCGACTATAACTTTGTTATTTTAAATAGAACACCCTGTATAGGTATACATTTTTAAAATCTACGTAAAATTTTAGTATACTTTTGTCTGAAAACTTTTTTCGAAAAATGCATATTTTTTGAGCTATTAATTTTTTTGTAAAAAATTTGACGGTTGCAGACCCTTAAGAATTATTTTTTTAAGAGGATACCCTTAAAGATATGAAAATGGTTTCTGTTCGGTTGCTTTAAGTAGGGTCAGACCTATTTGAATCTGCTGAAATTTTTTCATTTTATACAGGGTGTGTATAGAAAGTGTTCAAAGTTTAACTTCATAAATATCAGATTTCTTTATTTTTTTAAATAGAACCACCCGGTTTTTTCTATTTAAATGCATTCAGGGGTAAAAAATAAGGCAAATTCATGTATACTTTCCTATACCTAAACCTTATCCAGATATTAAATGTTTTCTGTAAATTTTAAGAGATGCAGGATATCTTAATGCGAATAAAGCACATATGTTCTTGTAACAACTTTTACATATTTACCATGTATTAAAAGCAAATTTACATAATCTTTTTCATTTCTTAGTGCTTGTATCAACGGGTCAAAATAAAATTTAGACCACACGTGCATCTCTCAAAATTTACATTCAATATCTGGATAACGGTAAGGTTTATGTATCTGAAAGTATACATGAATTTGCCTTATTTCTTACCCCTGAATGCATTAAATGGAAAAAGCCGGGTGATTCTATTTAAGAAAATAAAGAAATTTGATATTCATGAAGTTGAACTTTGAACACTTTTTATACACACCCTGTATAAAATGACAAATTTTTCAACAGTCGAATTTTTTACAAAAAAATCAATAACTCAAAAAGTATGCATTTTTCGAAAAAAGTTTTCAGACAAAACTATACTAAAATTTTACGTAGATTTCAAAAATGTACTGTTACGCGAGCTGCTGCATTAATGTGCTCAATTAGTGCCCCCAGTGAAATTCCCCATATGATACGACTATGGCTCCTCCGCCGTATTTTCAAGAATGATCTGGAATACGCAACATCTAGAAAAACCCGGCGCATCCGCCAAAACTTCGAGTTCTAGAGGTTTCTAGAAAAACATACGTGCGAGTATAAATAGGCGACGAACATCGCAGCGGAGTTAGTTAGTCAGTTAGTGTTGATACTGAAAGAAAGCAATCGCGCTTCGATAAAGTGACTCTCATATAAATTATAGTTAGTGTGTGTTTAGTGTGTATATAAATTATTAAGTAAGGACTGTATTTCAATATAAATCTGTAAATATAAATTAATTGTAAATATAAATTAAAATAAACGTTAATATATTCAAAATAACAAAGTTGCAATCGACTTCCGGTAGAACCGGAAGTCTGCCATCATTGGAAATATTTTAGTTAAAAAGATCGCATCCGAAAACCGAAACGTAGAAATTTTTATGATTTTGCTATAAGTATTTTGCCATATACATAATATAGTTTTAACTCGTCGTGGGACACCCTGTATAGGGTACCTTGTTATCCTTATTGAATCACCCGGTACAAACCGGCTAAGAGTACCGTACACTGTAGTGCTAAATTTAACCACCGCGGCTCTTTAATCTAATATTTCGCCAAAATGTATTTAAAAACTTCTATCATATACTTCAATTTTTAATTATTTTTTTCAGATATATTCGTGCCAGATGGTTAAAAGTCGTCGAAGCTTGCATTGTCGCCGCAGTTACCGCAACGGCAGGTTTTTTGATGATGTTCATTATAAACGACTGCAAACCTTTGGGATTAGATCCAACAAAATATCCAACGCAGGTAACTTATAGAATTTGTTCAACCATCCTTTGCCGTTACGTAATAATCGGTGAGGTATTCTGCTGTTTTACGTAAAGTTAAAATAATACCCTTCTTGGTGTGCGTCATCGATTGTGACGTATATCCGGGTTTTCGACATGTCGTTTATTTTAAATATGATAAATAAGATCATCAGGATTGTATTTAGCCAAATTCGAAAAGGCTATGCAATTAATAATTACCAGCTTCTTTTTATAACTGAAAATACTTGAGAACTTTCAAAATACTGATGTTTTTCCGTGTATTCATGCATATTTTTGTATTATTCATATAAATAAAACAATAAGATTAATATTCACTTTTCATAAATAATAATTGACCGTAAACAACAAAGTACAGACCTGTCAAGAACTGTCAGTGTGACAGTAGAAAAAGACGTAAGACATTGCCGCTACTAAAGTAACGCCTTTATAGTATTTTAAACTCTCGATTGATAGGTTGAGCTTGAGCGTATTCTAAACATCAACCAATCAAATTTTTTTAAGTCAAAGATTAGGGTTAACGTTTTATAATACATTTAAACGGTTCATTATTGTGATATTTTGATTGGGATTAATCACAGATCTGCCTTTTTTTCCATTTCTTCCTACGTAATGTGTTAGAAAGACATTAACAATCGATGACGCACACCAAGAAGGGTATTATTTCAACCATATGTCTTATATTACTTGAATGTTATTTTACACTTAACCTCAAAATTATAATCCATGACATATGTTAAGAATTGTTTTCAAAATATGACAACTGAACTGTCAAAAGTAACAGATAAAATTTATGTCGACCTTAGATAATACGTTAATGAAGTCATAATTCTGTCTGATCCATTTCATGAATGAGAGAGCAAGCTGGACAATGTTTGACGTAACGGCAAAGGATGGTTGAACAAACTCTACTGTCTTTTTCTATCAGAACTTTCCTTGTAGAATTTCTAATCGTAAAGGAATATTACAGAGGATTTCACCAACCATTTCCTAAAGTTAGGTTATACCTAAATCAGATTTTGGAATGACAAAATAGAATTTACGTTAAATGCGCTAAGAAACACCTAAACATGATAGAAAATAACCAATATTGTCACTCTTAAGTAATTCTTAACGCGTGGTGAAACGAAAAATTAACTTAGCCATTCCAAAATCTGATTTGGGCATTACCTAACTTTAGGAAATGGTTGGTGAAATTGGGCATAACTCTTCTTAATGTTTTTAGCTTTATTGCGCCGATGGAGAATACAATGTACTGGCAAGTATTTGGTTCCAAACCCCGGAAGCGTCTGTACGTTCTCTACTCCACGATCCTGCTAACACTCATAACGCTCTATCGCTAGCGTCGTTTGTGATCGTATATTTTTTCTTGGCTGTATGGACTTTCGGTCTGTCGACGTCGAACGGATTGTTTATACCTACATTGTTAACGGGCGCAGCGTGGGGAAGATTGGTGTCTATTGGAATCTATAGTATTTTTCCGAATTCGGTAAGTCGTTATAAATGAATTTTTACTAAAAAATATACCTTTTTAAACGTTTTCATTTAGCTTGTCTTCTTTGTGTCTTGTGTGGGTGGAATCTAGGAATTACAATTTTACACCCTTTCTGTTGATTGATTGATCCGTCAATCTATAATATAGTCGCGTCAATGAAGCATTTGCTTCTGAAGTCCTCAAGAACAGCTCCGATTTTGATGAATTTTTTTTTAAATTTTGTTTTTTTATATTATTTGAAATCAGAAACCTCTTAGAGCGGGGACGGAACTATTTATATTGTTTAAACAATATCAACGATATTTATATGAAAAATTCAGTTTGGTCTCTATTTTTTTGTAAAAAAATCTCCATATATTCTTATTGTAACAAATAGTAGTTACAAAAAAGTTTTTTACAATAATTTAATATTAAAACAAAAGAAAAGATTTATGAGTTACCTGCATACGCTACAAAAACTTCTTTTTGCACACACAACGGTAGCTGGAACGCTACCGAAACGTTGAAGTAAAGAATTTAAAAATATTGTGGTTTAATTTCCCAAAAAATTAAAAAAAGAATGAATAATATACCACAAGGAACATACAGAAGATATATATGTCAAGTCATGTCGAGGCGATTTTCTTTACCAATTTTCTAAAGAAACTGTTAAATCTTTATTGATCATGAGCAGTAAAATCAAAGTTGATAATAGTGCAATCGCTATAGATCCAAATTTAATTTTCCAACGTTTATGCTGTTTAAGAAAAAGTAATGATGAACTTCGCAAATATTTTGACAACGAGCTGGCTCCCTATCCTCTTTCACTGTTTGATAACGCTGGAATGAGGAAAACGACCAAATCAACATGATGCCTTCGTACAATGCCAAACGGATGTTAGTGATGTTACTAAATTTTTCTATGTTATTGATGGTGGTATGCTACTTCCTATATAAAAATGGGAAAAAAATAACAAATTTGCAGATATTTGTCAACAGTATATTAGATATTTACGTAATAATTATGGCACTGATGTTAAAGTTGTATTTAATGGATATAGTAATGATGGAACTAAAGTGTCAGAGAAATCGTAGATATATCGGCAATACTTCCATTGATTATTTATTTAAGAAGACATGCCTTTAAACACAACGAAAGAGAAACTTTTAGGTAATAGCAAAAATAAAAATAGGTTTATTAATCTTCTCTGCAAAAAACTAGGCGAAAATAATATTGAGTGGAGTCAAGCCGAAAGTGATGCTGATTGATTAATTGTGCAATCTGCTATAGATTGTTCCTCTCTTCAAGTAGTTGTTGTAGCTAAAGATATTGATGTGTTAGTTCCATTAAGGGGTTTAGCACCTGATGATAAAGAAATGTTTTTTTTAAACCACTAACTCAACAAAAACAATATCAGAGAAATATCCAAATATTAAAAAAACCCATCTATTTTTTATTCATGCATTCACTGGATGTGATACCACATCCGCTTTCTATAACAGTTCTTTCTATTAAAGTTTTTGATGATGATCAAAAATTACATGCTGAAAGCTGAAAATTTTATGGTTGAAGAGCAAAATGAAGAAGTGCTTTTTAATGATGGTATTGATTGTATTCTAGCAATGTATGGTGCTAAAATTTCCAAATGCTTGAATGAACTGCGATATAAACATTTCATAGCATTAGCTTCAAAAAATAAAAGCGTACAACTTAATTCCTTACCTCCGACAGAAGATGCAAAACAACATATTAAAAGAGTCTACTTACAAGTTCAGCAATGGAAAAATAATTCATCGATACCAGCTGAAGAATGGGGTTGGCGAAAAGAGAATTATTTAAAACCAATCAAAATGACACAACCAGCAGCACCTGACAACGTTTAAAAATTGATATTTTGCTCTTGCAAAACAGTATGCGGTTCAGCGTGTGGCTGCAGAAAAAGTGATCTTCATTGCTCACCAGCTGCATAGTTTGCAGTGGAAATGACTGCAGTAACTACCCACCACTTGAAGAAGATGAAGAAGTCTCCGAAACGCGAAATGAGAATGAAAATTGAATGCACTTTTTTTGTATATAAAATAATGAATTTTCTATGGTCTATAAAAAATTTATATTTTGGTCCACAAATTAATTCCATGTCATTACTATACACAGAACAAACTTATAGATAATTGTTTATAACATTCATTAATATATTTACAAGTTTTTAATGGATATTGTATAGTAGACATTTTTTTGTGCATAAATATCACAGATATTGTTTAAACAAGATAAATAGTTCCGTCCCCACTCCAAGAGGTTTCTGATTTTAAAGAATATAAAAAAACAAAATTTTGAAAAAAACACATCAAAATCGGAGCTGTTCTTGAGGACTTCCGAAGATTGCCTGTTTTATGTATTCATTGACTCCACTAATCATTAAACAGATTAGATTAATTAATTTAATGACCTGCCATACTAACAACACACTGTGTTTACAACCATAGAATACACCAACTAACAGGAAGCGAAGCCCGACGCAATCTTTTTGATGATTTGGTATCAAAATGTATGACCTTGAGAGAAAGCATGCATTTAAATTATTTTCCCTATACATAAAAATTACCCAACTCTCACCTACCCGCAATCATACCTTGGAGAAAAAAAAACATATTTGATTGTTCCCTTCCTTCTTTGTGACCTCGAGACTCCAATCATATTGTTATGATTCATTTTGACCATAGAATAAATACAGTTGAAAAATTATTTTATCCACGAAGGCATGGAAGGAGACGAAATTAAAGAAAAGTGTTCAAAATGTGAAAAAGAAATAAGTGATGATTACTATTTATGTGATATATGTAATAATAAGATCCATCCAGCATGTGCACAACTAAGTAGCTCAGAAATAAGATGTATGCCACTACAAAAAAGAACACTAATATATGCATGCAATGATTGCAAGAATGTTTTGAAAAAGATTCCATCATTTATCAATCTTATGGAAGAAGTAAAGGCACAGTTGTC
>CAJUYH010005895.1:0-11788 GCA_910591685.1 Galerucella tenella
AGTGGGGTTGATGCTAAGTCCCACTTGCCTACACCAGCTATTTGTATGTGAGTAAAATACTTCTTGAAAATAGAGGGGCCAGTGATAACTGTGAGCAAAATATACTTTATAAATTAAATTGTTCCATTATGAATTACGGTGTTGTCATATTTAATTTTGATAATTATCAATGAATTATATACATCTAATTGAAATTAAAGTTGTTCAAAGTATTTTCAGTTGGATTGATTGATAATATATGTGATGGATTGAATTGATTTCTCTTCCAAATTTTTTGAAATTTCTATCCCAGTGTGAAAACAAATAATTTTCTGAACTAGATTATTTGCATATTCTTTATATGAAAATAGTATCATATACGTTCATTAAAAAAAAGCTTTTTACACATATGGACTAATATCCTCAGTCCTTTTCTATACGGACTAGTCCTTTTATATATGGTCTATTTTTAATAAACGGTCTGTAGCATATACATATAGTTATTTTATTTAAACTTTGAAAAGAAAGAACTTACCTATAATGTGAAAATAAATAGAAAAAAAATTGTACACCAATAAGATATATTAGGTTGAATTGTCAGGAAAAATGACAGGACATGGGTAGCTTTGTTTGACATTTCGGTGCGGAAAAGTGCCATAGCGTGTACTGTTCGCATTACTTTTCCAACGGTTATCAGAAAAATTAAGAAAAGTCCTGCTTTGCGTATAAAAAATTTGTGTAGAAAAGCGTGTGTTGCATAATGGTTGTAGGAAAAATACTTGTCATCGAAAAACTTTATTTCTGTTTCAGTATTTTAATGAAATTCATTTAAAAATATTTAATAGACTGAAAAATTTTCTTCCACAGAATTACTTATAATAAATATCTCAGGCAAGACTAGTTAGTTAGTACACAGCCTTTTTATATCTATTAAATTTTCTAATAAATGCTCCAAATTAATTTGTTTTATTCAATTTAAATTTATCTTCCTTCTTTTTGAGCAATTAAATAAAAGCTCGTTCTTAAAAACATTTTTTCCATTAATTTATAAATTAAAGATTTTCAATCACAATTATTTTTAAGTCGCGTAAACCTTTATAAAGATAAATATTCACAAATGTTAAACCCCCCATTTGACTTGTGGAAATCCATAAACAAACAAAATAATTGATTCGTCGGCTTCTTGTTGTTTCTACCTGTTACCTTTACCTTTTTAAGATGATAAAAACCCAGCGGGTGTACGTCATAGTTATACCTGTTGTTGATAGTTACTGGCCGCCCATATATCCAAGAAATGATTTAATACGTTTATATATTTGCTAAATTGCATAATATTTTTTTATGTTGAATGGGATTCAAAAAACTTGGAATTTCTTTGGAAGAAGAAAAATATTAGTTTCTTTTGTTGTTCGAGATAAACTAGAAATAATAATAATAAAAAGCTCCTTCTGTTTCACATGAACTAATCTAAATCTTCACATGTACAGTGCCTATCAAAAGCCCCCTTCCCCACTTTTCTTTTGAAACGCGATAGACTGATGTAATTTGATGACATGAACTCTCTTGTAAGCTTTTCTAATATCTAATAGACAAACTTCTTCGACGAACTCTTTGACCTGACTCATTGTTGGTGCCATCTTCCACCATTCCCGAAACTGCTTTTTTAACCAAATGCTGCCATTTGTTTTCTGAACCGCTCTCACTATGCCACAGAAAGGTTCTGTGCCAATGGAATCACACCACGCACCTTCTCGTGCTAGTGTTTCTGACTATTTATTGCTCTTGTGGTCTGAGTGTCCTGGTACTTAAGCTGAGGTCAAACTACTATAACTGCCCAGCTCCTGTAGAATCTTCAAGCAGTCACAAACAAAATTGGGATGTATATCTGCATGGAACTTGCTTTTATAGCTGCTTGCCTGTCGGAGTATCTCTCAAACCCTTGCCCTAATAGCTTTCCTGCACAGTGCTGTATTGCTGCAACTTCTGCCTGAATATTTCTGCATTAATTGTTTTATGTCTTCCTGCTTGTTAACCTTCATGGTAACCACAAATCGCAATCTGTTAATGCACAATAATCTCGAGTGTATTAATACTAATCTGAAAAGCTCTGTATCTGTAGAGTAGGGATGCTGAGTGTAGGCTCACAGCGCTTAGGCCACATTGAACCCATTGTATATCCTCCCGAGGAGTTGTCCTCCTAGGTCATAGTCCATCCTGTCCTTCCCAGGAAGGTGGACAGATCACTCGGAGACATCTCCTTTATATCGGCAGGTGTAGGCCAAGACTCACACTCTTTTATTGACGATAACTCCGGACACTCGCATAAGACATGCCTGACAGTTTTATCTTCCTGTTCACACATCCTGCATAGAGGTGTGTCCACCAGCCCCATAGTATGGAGGTGTTTCCTCAGTTGACAGTGGCCAGTCAGAAATCCTACTGTTAAACGTAGGTTTTTCCTGTTCATCGCCAAATATTCCTTCGGCGCTAGCTTCTCAGGGTCGCACAAGGTGATCCTGGCAAGACTGCATCCTTTGATTCTATCTCATCTCTTAAGGGATTGAGCATGGGTGTAACGTTTGGCTAGTTCCGCAATTGTCGAAGTCGTTAGGCCGTAGGTGTCACTGGGTAGTGAAATTTCTAGTCCAGCCGCTTCCCTGGCTAAAAGA
Source organism: Galerucella tenella (assembly GCA_910591685.1). Taxonomy (NCBI): domain Eukaryota; kingdom Metazoa; phylum Arthropoda; class Insecta; order Coleoptera; family Chrysomelidae; genus Galerucella; species Galerucella tenella. The sequence goes on from CAJUYH010005895.1 coordinate 2,649, forward strand.
ATCAGCTCAATGCGATTTCCTTTACTCCTGTAGTGCCCTTTAACCCACCTCAGGATAATATTGTTATCTGCCGAGGCGTTAGCTAAATATTGGTGGCACTCTATTGAGATACCTGTTAGTTCTGTTTGAACCACGCTGGTATTGTTTCCCGTTCCCCACTTAATCCTTAAGCTTAGTGCTCTCGAGTAAACTCCACATCCTGAGCCTTCTTTTATTTTTGAGCCAGTGTTCCGTTTCATTTGTATTTTGTAGGGTTTATTAAACACAAACCTGGGTTCAATTTAATTATTGGCTGCCTGCAGCAGAGGTAGCGCAGTAAGCGCTCGTTGCAATAGTCTTAGCCTCACTTGGCCCACTCCCACTTGCGCAATCGTACCATGGCCATGGCAATCTGAACAGTTATTTCCAAAATCAAATCTAGCTGTCACGTTCACATCTTCTCTATCACTTCAATAATGTTTCTTTTTTGCAAGTTTTCTCCATTTTGTGAGAACTGCATTTTTTGTTAAAATCGACCTTGTGCATTTTTCGCGTAGTCCAGTAGTCCGAAAAATATTAAAGTCAATAAAGTCGAAAGCAATTTTAACTCGAGACATAATCTGAAATTCCTTTAAACCTTAAATCGCCGACAAAATCATCAAAAAAATCGTGAGAAATGAAATAATTTAACCCGATGGTATCTGTTGATATGTGTGTGTTCTAAAATACTATAATATAATACCTCCGATGAACAGGACCAGCAAAGAGAACGACAGCGCCATCTCTCTCTAATCGCCTCTCAATTAATTAAACACGAAAATCGAATGTATAACACGCATTCTCCGAATATAGAGACAAAATGCCGGTCGCTTTGTGAACTTTTCAATAAATAACGCGTGGAAAAAAAACGGCTAAACTCAGTGACACAACAACACAATTTTGTAAAAGGGTAAACGAGAGTGGTAATTAACATCCTTTAAACCAACTTATGTTTTTCTAATTTCAAAAATTGGGTTTGATGTGAAATTAGCGTTTCAATTGAGACTAAGGATACTATACTATACTATAAGGATATTGTACTATAACAATATCAGTGCAATGCTAGTGTGAGCACAAACATTTTCAACAATGATTTTCAGTTTTAATTATTAAGAAGAAGAGAATTTTAAGTCGCCATCAACTAACATTGAAGTTCATCAGGTATTAGGTACCCAACTATCTAACAAAATAACTTCCAAATAGAATAGACATGCCGACAGCCACTAAAAATAGCTGAGAAGAAGAATTTATCCTCATTTTCACATTTGAATACAACAAACACCAATCCGCCATCTTGTACGTATTATATTCACTTCTACTTAGTCTACTTAGTCCTACTTCCCGGAGGAATTTTAGAAAATCTGTTGGCTTCAACTCATGAGGAATGTCCCTGGTGCTTTGCCATAGGATTCCAAATTGAAGGAGGCTTCTTCTTCCATGCCACAAAATCTACATTCTTCTTCCTCCACTATTTTGAGATTTTTCAGGTGCCCATTCAGGCGACAATGTCCCGTTAGGATTCCTATTAAAGCTCTAAGCGCAGTTTTACTTTGACTTATGCATCTATTCGATCTCAACAGATCTCCTAGATCTTTTCAATGGCCAGAACTTCTATTTTTTTGGTGTAACCTACACTGGAACTGATTCCGCAAAAGGGTCCTGGAATGCACAGCCTAGTTCATTTATTTTGCCTAGGTTATCTTAGCTCAAACCATATTTTTCTAAGTTTCCATTTGCTATATATGAATCATGATTCCTTTTGGGCTCCTGCTTTCCCACACTAAATCTTGAATCATGGAGCTGCCTAAATCCACTATTAAAATTTACTATCAACTCGCTAATTCATTTTCACCACATGATATCCAAAAGTTTGCTCTTTACGACCACAAACATTGAGGAAAGTTCTAGACAATACAGTTGCCCCTTTGGTTGAGGAGAAAATCACAAAATTGTCAAATTTATGCCGTTTTCTGCAGCAACGATGGTAAAAGTATCTCGATTTGGACCCTAGAGGCACAAATAGGAAGTAAATCAACGCAAAAAATTATTGAGGTGAATAGCATTTCATCCAGACTATTTACGACCAATATTTTGAAACACAACAAATTATCTTTCTAATTCTCAACTATTTTTTATTCTTGTAAATTTCTCAATTATTTACGAGCAATAGCTCTTGATTCTGGAACACAATAAATTATCACCTCAACATGCTGGCAAGAGAGAACGAAGTGTCTTTAATGGAATGGCAAACCAGTTAGCTAAAGAAGGTTCCAAACGAGACTTCATAGGCCCGGAGCCACCTTATGGAATCATATAGGATTACATAAAAGGGAAAATTGGAAACTGGCTAGATGAGGAACATTAACTCAAATGGACACCTCCATAAAGAGAGTTTAACGAATAAGGTAGGCAAAGAACCCTCATCCCGGCTGTTGAAACTGGGTAAGATACATTTGAAAACAGTTTCCAGACACTACATCCTGAGGAAGCATTTGCACAGAATGGAAGCTATGTGCAGACAATAGCTATATTCTTTTTACCAGTCGACTGTCTCACTTGTAAGAATAATGAAGACAAAGTGAACTGAGATGAAGTGAGATAAATTGAGGCAAATTTATATCTAAAAAGAATGCATGACAGATCACAATTATAACATAACCTCTAATGTTTATACCTAGGATTATACCACAAAAATTTAGTTTATACACAAATTTTTTTTCACCAGGCACTGATAGTACCATAAATGCCACTTCTTAAAGCAATTCATATTTAAAAGAACATTAACCACACTTTTAAGATAGATGTGACATAAGACATCAGCAAATATCCGGTACAGATCGCAGAAAGTTTTCAACTCACTTCTAAGTTCTATAAAAAGCTAGCTCAATTGGGGTAAGAGGGGAAGAAATTTTCTTAGTTAGTCTCACTTTGTACTCAACTCGAGCCATATTGTATGTATGTATGTGTAAGTTTTGGGGTGACATTCACTGAGACCTAAAAGATCTATTGTGCCCCCTTACTTCTACTCTGAGAAGAGTCTCAGAAACTAGTAGTTCGTTTAGTCCTATTTCCCGGAGGAATTTTAGGATGTCTGCAGGCTTCAACTTAGGCAAATGTTCCTCTTCTATCCAGTAATCTCCCAGGTGCTGTGCTCTAGGATTCTGGAGTGCTGTGCAGTTGGAAAGTATGTGGATGGAGGTTTCTTCTTCCATTCCACAAAATCTGCATTCTTCTTCCTCCACTATTTTGAGCTTTTTCAGGTACCCATTCAGGCGACAATGTCCCGTTAGGATCCCTGTTAAAACTCTCAACGCAGTTTTACTTTGACTTATGCATTCTTTTGATCTCAGCAGGTTGTAGTCACCCAGAAGACTCTTTGATTGTATAAGCCCTACTAGATCTTTCCAATGGTCAGATCTTCTCTTTTTCTCGACTTCACTTATTTCTTCCAATATTACATAGGGGCTGATTCCGCAAAAGGGTTCGGGCCCCCAGAAAGGTATTTCAGTCCCCCTCTTTGCTAGTTCATCTGCTATTTCAGTTCCTTCTATTCCAGTGTGTCCTGGAATCCATAGTAAGGTGACTATATTGTTCTCGCCTAGTTCATTGAGTTTGTCTAGGCATTCCCACACAATTTTGGAACTGATTACACAAGATATATTGAAAGAACATATACTTTTTACTAATTTACTGAGACTAACTGAGTGACCTAATGTGAACTCTGATGAAACACCCACTCACATACTTTGCTTCTGTGAGAACTTGCAAGGACCAGACGGAAGGAAAGAAAGGAGATAATACAACCATTATAACTATAGGAAATCCACAAGTCAAACTAGTGGCCTACATAGAAGACAAGAAGCTTCTGAGTCAATTTATGGTAAAAAATAGTCACATCCCCTAAAGAAGAAGACTTTGAATTGAAACATGACCCTGAATGAGGGATGCAGTAAAATATTGTGTTTAAAAGTGCATCTCATTTTATAAAATAAAAATGTCGTAAATCGATAGGTACCTTATATAAATTTCATTATTCCTTTAAATGAAAATGAATACCTTTTATCCACCGTTGTCGGCCGTTTATGACAAAAAAACGTCCGTACGGCAGGTCCGGCGATCCCGATCGGACCATTTATCTTAGTAGGCTACGGTGGCGCCGTCTGGCATTTGTTTTAACCGTTTGTCCCGCCCTCTGTCGCTCTTTCCCATTATCATAAAACTTCACTAGTTGTGTATGTGAACAGCGCCTACCTTGACTGAATCGTTACCATAGCTGGGGACGTTACACGGCCCTCTGGATGACTGTCTTGGTGGTCATATTCTTCTTTCGTATGTATTATGCTCGCCGGGTCTTGTGTTTACTGTTGTCTCATGGGGTTACGTTGGGACTGGGATTTTTTTATTGTATTATCGAAATTTACGACCTCAGTTATCGACGTAATATTTAGATTAATAGTCTATTTATATGATGGGACCGAAGCAGAATCTTGAAAAAATCTGTTGGGAAGGCTTGAAATATTTGGTCTCTATCATTTTTCAAATGTACATATTTGGTTGGTGTTCAAGCAATTAACACTAGTGACTTATCTAATAATTAAACGGGGCATCTCGAAAATATTGTGTATAAAATGGAGAGATGTAGGCACTTTATTATCATTTTTATTTATTATAATGTGATATTTGTATACAGTTGTTAGAGCCAAACATGAGCCCCGGAAAATATGCGAACTAAAATAAGGTCATCGCAAGCAGTCAATCAAGAGCCAATGTTAAGGATTGTCCATTAGTAATTGTTAAATATAATCGAAATAATATAACCGAGTGATTTAATCAACACACATAATTTTATTCATTCTGTATCAGTGTTGTCAATGCTAGGATGATTATTCGATTTTTAGACTTAGACCTTTAGACTTTAGACCCATTAGCCTAACATCCTTTGTGCTGAAAACACTGGAGAGGGTGGCTGATCGGTACATAAAAGAAAAGGTTGGGCTTAGGTATCCTTTGCACAATAACCAACATGCTTTTAGGTGTGGCAAGTCAACTGAAAGTGCCGTACACCAACTGGTAACCCAGGTGGAGAAAATGGCATGATCACCCTGGGAGCTTTCTTGGATATACAAGGGGCGTTTGACAGCACCCCTGTAGGATCCATGTGTAGGGCTGCGGCAAATCATGGAATAGAGCCAATGATCACTCACTTGCTTAAGGCCATGTTGTGCAACCGTACAGTAGAGGCCACATGGGAAGACCATGTGGCAAAAGTAATCGTCGCTAGGGGATATCCGCAAGGGGGAGTTCTTTCGCCCACATTGTGGAACCTAGTCATTGACGAGCTAATAACCCTTTTAAACGGTGAGGGCTTTCTAACGATTGGGTATGCCGATGATATCGTTGTCCTTGTTGTTGGAAGGCACATTACCGTTCTCAGGGACCTCATGCAAAGGGCTCTGAATAGGGTACATGGGTGGTATAACGGACACGGACTTGCAGTTAATCCTGCCAAGGCTGAGATAGTTGCTTTCACCAAAAAGAGAGGTATAAGACCTGAGGGTCTAAATCTTAATGGAGTAACACTGCCGGTGGTTGAACAGGTGAAGTATCTAGGAGTGATCCTTGATAAATCACTGATATGGAAGGCTCATCTTGATAGTCGCCTGAGCAAGGTGACAAACTCGTATTGGGCCTGTAGGAGAGCCATTGGTCCGAGGTGGGGACTGACCCCCAAAACGATCATATGGTTCTATAGAGTTATTATATGCTGCCTATGCTCACATATGCGGCTCTGGTCTGGTGGCCGAGGGTAACCTTGGTCACGGCTAGATCGCAACTGGCACGCCTTCAAAGGGTGGTCAGTTTGGGTGCAACTGGCTGCATGAAGACTACACCAACTGCTGCGATGGAAGTGATCCTTGGTCTTCGGCCTCTTCACCATGTGATCAAGGCTGAGGCGGGGAGTGCTTTCCTGCGCATGAAGCGTCTGGGATACGTGCGAAGAGGGGAAGAGTGCAGACACGAAATAATATGACCGAGTGATTTCATCAACACACATAATTTTATTCATTCTGTATCAGTGTTGTCAATGTATATTTCAATATAACACTCATGCACTTCAACTTTCGGCTGTTAAGAAAAATGAACGCTGGAAAAAATTACATTTTTAAATATACCAAACAGGTCACACTATTGATTTGAATTAAACAAAAAGTTAACAAACAGCATTCGACGGCTCTATTCCAAAAGATCCTGATGTGTAAGCAGATAGATAAAGGAATAGGCTACATAACCAGTTCATAATTTGTTGCTTTCCATAGAAACTTGACCCTTCTTTTTCATGACATTACTACAGAGTCATGAAATTTGAGAATATAGACATTTAGGACAAACGGTAGTTTTATTTTTGGTCCAATATGAATGTTTTTATTAATATGAGTCACATTTTAGCAAGTTTGACTTTGTTTACATATCTCTTAACAGTTGACATTTATGGTATCGATATTTGGTTATCGATTCAAAATATCGAATTTCTACTACAAAAATACAACTACAGCGACATGAACACGCCCAGCAGGGCTCACGTTTGCTTCTGCCAACTTTAATAGTTTCTATTCATCTGTGTCATGTGACTTGTCCATTTTCCAGGTCAGGGCCGCATTTTAACTTATTGCCGCCCCATCTATAATCACTAAAATTTTACTCAAATTAATAATTCAAAATTCTGCCGCCCTGGGCACTAGCCCCGACTGCCCCTAGTGTAAATTCACCACTGTCACTGGTAAATTCGTCATTATACTTGAAGAAGAACACGTAAAATTTACTCAACTACCAAGTTAATCTATGAAATAAATATTACACTTTTAAATTATAACATTTTACGTGTGATTCTTCTTCTTCAAAATTTAAATAACAGTAAATTAATGCCTAAGCAATGAAATACCTACCAGTAACCTCAATGGTCATAAATGGGCTATTCTTAGTTATTCCTTGACTTCAAATTGGAATGTAAGAGAGATGATGTCTTAAATTTTTTGTGATACTACCTGAGTTTTGATGACCTATTTAAGCTTTCTATTTCCCAATAAGATTCCCAACTACTCTAAAGATCTATGTTACCATGTGGCCATATTTATTGTCGACTTTGCGATGCTGCAAAAGGGTGATCTGGCCATTTCCTTGTTCTCATGAGTCGTATACCCTTGTCTATCTTTTTTCGTAGACAGGAATGATATTTCAGGTCCGAGTGCGAGAGAGAGACCCTGCCAAACACCAGATACTTGATTCGAGCCGCGGCGGGGCAGGCACAAATTATATGCTCTGCTGTTTCTTCATCTTCCAGAAAAAAACGGCAAGTCGGCAAGTTTCAGCATATAATGATTCAGATGACAGTGGCCTGTTAGACATCGTAAGTCATGCCTGCTATAGTCTAACATTTGTTTGGAGACATCCTTTAGAGGATGTATAAAACCCTTTGATTGAACCAATCCTGATACATTATGCCAGAAGTCTAAAGCTCTTCTTGCTGTCCAGGTATTTAGTGTTTGTTTGGCAAAACTTATTGCGATGCCAATAATTGTAGGTTCTGGTCCGATAGAAACACGTGCAGCACGCTCCCTTGCAACAGGGACCAGAATTTACAAAAATACTTACTGTAATCTAACATTATTTATAACAATAACGATACTGTGTACACATTAATGTTTGTTGAAAGACTTGTAATTTTGGAAATTGGACACGACAGGGTCTATGAATTGAAAGTTTCGTTTGAAAGTACGTTTCCGAATGTGCTACGGCATGACATATTGTTATTATCCATACATAAAGCTTAATAATAATAAAAATATGTATTACAAAAACCTTACGTTGAAATTATGCTTCTATTAGAGTTAATATCCCAATAATTTTGATCTTCATCGCTTTTAAAATCCATTCGCCATCTATCTACAGTCGATGAGGTTAACAATGTGAACTGTTAAATTATAAATAAAATATGTAGGTATTGAAACTCGAAAGCAACAACTCCAAATTACACGTTAAAGGAAATAGAGAGAGGGAGAGAAAGATAGAGCAGAGCTTTGTAAACACATACCAATGTAATCAATAATTCAGTTTTCTTGGAAAATTCACGTTCGGCATTTTTTATGAGCAGTTCAAACTACTAACATACCTGTTTTGTAATTTGCCATGTACCTAGTTCAGTAATAATATACTATCTAAAGGGTGGTTAAGTGTTTAGACCTTAGATGGAATTATCCACTCGTTTAATATACATTAGTTCCTGTTATGGTCGTTTTTAAGGGTGTGTTGTAGCTTGACAGGTTAAACCATTGTTGTAGTGAGCTATTGGTTAACTTATTTTGACGTAAACCAAACTCCAAAACGGTATTTTCATTTATCAAGCGATATCATTCATGAGTTATTTTATGGACGCGCTGTATATACCGATGACAAATACTGTACGGAATCTTCTTTCTTACGTATCGTTTATCCAGTTTTTGGTTAATTTACACCAAAATGATAAGTTACTCGGTGTTTTTTTTGCATTTCTTCTGTATTCTATGAACATCCCTTATGAATGTAGAAAGAATCGGGTTGGAAAACTGTAGCCTTGTGAGATGAAGCATAGTCCATGGGTTGGCGATCTGTAACACCGCATAATACTCGGATATTATTTAATAATGAACGACGCGATCGTCTCCTTAACTTTTGATGAACATGAAACCAAATTGTTGTTTTGCTACACTATTCAAAGTTGAGCGCCAATGAAACACTAATTAAAAAGTTGATCACCAAAGAAACAGAAGCTGCTCAATTTCGCTGATGAAATTATGATGTTGAATGACGTGAAAAAAAAATTTTAAGTGAATAATGTAGGTTCTTGCCTAACTAACCAATAGAATTTGGAGGTAAACTGAGCTAGTTCACAGGGCTTTGTTACCCTATTGATTTAAAGAAAAAAAAGAGAAAGCAATTTCAGGGCGCCACTAATTTTCTTTCCTAAAAGAAACAGTCAGACTCTCCAGAAACTGTTTAATGTGCAAGTAAACTGTTTTCCCAGGAACTGTTCTTCCCAGGAAATGTTAATCCCAGGAACTGTTAATCCCATGGAACTGTTAATCCCA
>CAJUYH010005895.1:11888-31102 GCA_910591685.1 Galerucella tenella
TGGGATTAACAGTTCCTGGCTTATTTTAATAAGCCAGAAAAGCTTCAAAAAATTCCCAAATAAGCTTTATATAAGCCATACATGAGATATATTCTTAATATTTCAATTTTGTGTGAACCTACTCAATTTGAAAATGTTACGCTGCTGATTTGAAGTCAAATGGTAATTTTACAATATGGCGCTGGTTCACGCATACGACTGCAACTTCAAGAGGGTACTTTTTACTTGAAACGGAGTCTAAACAGTTGTGGTGCTACGAGGGCGTTAAAATTTTTTCTATGCATATTTGTATCAAAGCAAGTTGGGTGCAGTCGAAATATTTTTTACCCCAGAATATGTGGTTTGGTTTATGACCTAATTTTTTGTTACACCCTGTTTATTTTAACATTTTTGTTGGATAATTTCAACAAAGATAGTCTGAATCATTTTGAAAAATACAAATTTATTATAGTACAGTATATTTAAATAATTATATATTATTAAACTTTGTTTACAAGAGAAATACTTTTTAGAGAGTTATTAGAATAAATAAAACATAATATATGACTTAACGAAAATACAGCAATGAATAAATTAACTAAAATATATAACATACCGAATCTATAAATAAAAGTAGTCCAATTATCAATAAAACTTTAATGTAAAAAGTTGTAGAAAACTTTCTGTTTGTGCGTTATCTCCAATTTCAAAAATAGAAACATAAATAACATGCACGGTTTTTTTGTGACACACACACACAACAATCCAACGAAAAGTGTTGTTCGAGACAGTTTTGGAACTAATTTGGAGACACAACCAAGTGGGCAAAGAAAATTGTAGTATTTATTGTTTTAGAAGCAAGTTGATGATATAATTGGTTGAGTTTGGGAAGGTAAATAATTCGTTCTATGACGAATATCTATTGAATTATAAATATGTACAAGGGTGTAAAAACTTACGGGTGAAAGCTTTAAAGGGTGAATTCGTATAAATCACCTTAATAATATTTGTAAGGTATTCATAGAGAAAGCGGTTACTGATATTATAAACCAATCATAAAAAGTAATTCCAGGTAGCCATTTGTGAAGTTCCAACTAAGTGTGGTTGAAACAGTAATGGAATGATGGTATAGACTCCATTTTAGATAAGAAAAAGCCACGTGAAGCTGCAGCCGTAGGCGCGAATACAACAGCTATAACATATTCAGTGAAGATTAAAACAAGTACCTGTGAAAACATGAGAATACTTAATATAAGCGGAATTGGCACATCTACTGAAAAATGCAGAGTTACAGAAACTTCCAAATTGACATCCTGTTTATAAACGTTCATTCATGTATTGATGAAATTTTGTATATTGTCAAAGATTAAATAAATCGCTGTTCATACATGCTGTGTCGTTAAAACGATTTACAGCATATAGTGGCGTTATAACTTATTTAGAATACAGTATTTAATTCCAATTTGATTTAATTATCACTATTTGCTAAATAATCAGTAAGTTTCATGAATATAATTAATTCATTAGTATGACAATTTGGTATCGAGATGACAATTTGGTATCGAGATGACCTATCGCGGGTATCTAATAATTTATGAAAAAAATATGCACGCCATTGGACAGCATTTGATATCGATGGGATGACAACTATATATAACGTCATACTTTCAAAAGAGAATTCTATTTTTGGCAATAAACTAATATATAATAGTTATTGTTCATCCTGACTTTTCCAAATTGATTAGAACAAGAATGTAAAAATGAATGTTATATCGTTATATTATTGTCCAATATCTTGTAAATCCTCCAGATATTCAAATTAAATTTTCACAGATTGTAGCCAGCGGCGCACTAATATTGGTCGCTATTGTAAGGTGTTCCAAAACGCCGTCTCAGATCAAAATTACATTTATTTGATGGTACATCCTGTATTTCATTTTATTCTTTTGGGAATCAAATCACAATAATGTTTTTTATTTTTCATTTCGACTAGTATATTACTAGTTAATCTTGACAACGGTAGCTGGAACGCTACCGAAACGTCGAAATAAAAAACATTATTGTGGTTTGATTCCCAAAAGAATAAGAGAAAAAAGAATAAGTAATGCCACAAGGAACTTACAGAAGATATCCTGTATTTCACTTCAAATTTAAGTTCTTGATTTCTTCGTTGTAACGATATAGGGTTGTAGTAGGTTATACAGTGTATTAATAAGTTCTGACCATTTCATTTTGAAAATCTTAATGAGCTCAACTTTGAACTGCACAATGTGACATTAATATGTTACAGCTATACTTCTGTGATGATTTTCTAATATAATTTTTCACTAGATCTGCTTCCATATCTAAGGAACCGTAAATAGAGAGAATACATCGAATACATCGGTTTCAAAATTTTTAACCCTGTATTTTATAAGTTATTTTATTATACAGTGTGATTCATTAAGAATGTCCAATCTCTGAACTGTAAATTCTAGACCTCAAAATATAATGATTCTGCTCAACATGCCTCATGCAAAAATTGCTAGTTTCCAAGGTTCGGGGTGTGTTCAAAGTTTAAATTTAAATTTTGATTTTTGCAATAATTTTTTATGTTTTCACAATTTCTCTCTAAGCATTTGCTTTGAAGTTTCTTATTTTTGTTTACATATTTGTTATTGTTACATATTTAAGGAATAATAAAATTGTTTATGGAAAAATTGAAATTTCTTGAACTTTTTAGAAGCAAATAACTCGATAACCGATTGAATTACACGAATCAAAGAAGAGTAACTTTTTTTTTGTAGAATTTAACGCTTTTTAATATTTTTTTTATTTTATAGAATACGAAAAATGGGGTATGAGCATGAACATGAAAAAAACGGAATATATGCGAGTAGGAGAGGGGGACGAAGATCAAGATTTAGAATTACGTAAAATAAAAAAGTGCAAAGAATATAAATATCTGGGAAGCATGATTTCCAACAAAGGATCTTCAGAACGTGACATTAAACACAAAGCACAACAGGGTCAGAAAACGATACATATTCTCAATTCATTACTTTGGTCCAACCGAATTAGTTTAAAAACCAAGAAGACAATCTACACAGCAGTTGTAGAGCCTATCTTAACGTATGGGACATAATGCTGGCAAATGACAGAAAAGACAAAGAGAAAGATAGACTGTGTGGAGATGGACTACCTAAGAAGAGCCTGTCGCATATCAAGGAAAGAGCATATTCCAAATAATGAGATTAGACGGAGAACAAATAGAATTCATAAAACCTCAGAAAGAATAGAATTTCGACAGTTATTATGGTATGGTCACGTGCAACGAATGAACGAGAATAGATGGCCCAAACGTGCGTTGGAATACATTCCAGAAAACAAAAGAAAACGTGGAAGACCAGCAACTACATGGATAAGTGGAATTATGCAAGCAATGAGAGATAGAGCAATCCAGGAGGATTTATGGAGATATAGAAGAGTTTGGCGATCGAAATGCGGGATGCGGCAGAAGCTGTAGGACCCCCGCTTATATATATATAATATTTTTTTATTATTTTAGTTGTAAGTTTAGCCCAAAAAAGGTTTACTTTGATTTAATTAACACAAACAAGTGTAACTAGCACCCTCTATTAGCAATGTTAAATTAGAGTGCAAATTATGATTCCTCATGCCAAAAAACGTAAAATTGCCAATTTTCAAAGAGAAATTGTGGAAACATAAAAAATAATTGCGAAAATCAAAATTTAAATTTAAACTTTGAAAGTCTTGGAAACTAGCAATATTTGCATGAGGCATGCTGAGCAGAATCATCATATTTTGAGGTCTAGAATCTACAGTTCAGAGATTGAACATTCTTAATGAATCACCCTGTTTACAGAATTAATACGTATGGCCGCATACATTGGAATTTGGACGGCCGGTAAAAAAATCGGTGTGTGTGCAAATGGCCTAACGTTACGATAGCATTTCCATTTCCTTTTAAATCTGGAAATACTTAGGTTGGCAAGCGAAAAAACAAACAAATTCCATTTCATTTATACTTATTGAACTAATTGTGTTTAACTTATTTTTTCAATTGAAAGTAGTTTCTGGAATATCAGATATTTAGTGTCTTGAATTTCTTAGTAATTTCTTAAAAACAAACGTACTCTTAGTATGCGCCGTTTTGACTTGTATATTTGGCATTTTTTGATATTTTCGAAAGTTACATCATTAATGAAATACTTGAAGATCATAAATTCTTCATTAATCACAAATTCACAGTATACAGGTGATTTACTTAAATCGACCTGCTGACGTTGACCGAACTTAATTTTTTTTCTGTACTTTTTTCACTCCTATCGACGGAATGTTAAACATTTGCTTGGTGGCGCCAACTGCCAACCATCCGCCAGAGGCGTATCCCTATTTAAAATATTACATTTTCGAACGTTGATTTATAACCAATTTGTAACACAAATTCCCGATGGGAAATATGATGTTGCTTGCTTATAACTTGATTAGATATACATACATAAACGAGAACGAGGTAGCAGAATGTACTATCCGTTTTTGGAAAGCGAATTGGGATCATTAGGACTGGAGATACATACAGGGTAGCGATAAAGTCTGGCACCTAGTCATTTTCTTTGAAAATTTTAGGCAATGAAGGGTTATGTGATATTCTATATCGTTCGACCCACGTTGCCATTTAAAAAAAAAATCAAGATGGTGGCAGTACATTGAGTTCTGACGTCACATACCTTTGACAGTTTCTCTTAAAAACTAAGAATACAATACCCTTCATTACCCTAAAATTTAATAATTATATTATTATTCTTTGCAAAGAAAATGACTTGGAGCCAGACTTTCTCGCTGTACTTTTGAAACTTCATAAATTCAACCAATACATAATTTCATAACCTATACAGTCCGCAGAAGCAAACATGAGCTCTGGTGGGCATGTTCATGTCGCTGTAGTTGTATTTTTGTACTAACAATCGATATTTTGAATCGATAACCAAATATCGGTACCATAAATGTCAACTGTTAAGAAATATGTAAACAAAGTCAAACTTGCTAAAAATTTAACTTTAAATATCAATAAAAACATTTATATTGGACCAAAAATAATACAATAATAAAAATATATGATAAAATAATACAGACAGTAAAAATGATTGAAATGACGTATGTTGTTGAAATCACTTGGTCATATTATTTCGATTATGTTAACAAATTACTAACGTACGTTCGTTAATATTAGCTCCTGATTGGCTCGTTGCAATGACCTTCTTTTAGTTCGCATATTTTCCGGAGCTACGTTCATAAACTTACTCAGAGTAAGGATAGTTTACTCCGAAGCGTTCATAAATTTACTTTACCAGTATAGATATCTTCTGTAAGTTCCTTGTGGCATTACTTATTCTTTTTTCTTATTATATTGGGAATCAAACCACAATAATGTTTTTTATTTTTCATTTCGACGTTTCGGTAGCGTTCCAGCTACCGTCGTCAAGATTAACTAGCAATATAGAGTATGCTTTCATAAACGTTCAGAAACCTACCCGGAGTAAACTCTGCATACTCCGCTTTTTATTGTAGTATTAATATACTCTGACAGTTATGACAGTTTGGCTTATACAGTAGCTCTGTTCAGATTACTGCTGGTTATTTTTATTGATAAATAGATATTATTTGATTTTGATACAGTCATATATTTATTAATGAATATATGGTTACAGTTGATTGCATTGCATATCAATAATGGACTACTATGTGCTATCAATTGGAAAGGATACCATTATTCTTAAAAATAAGGGTAAATACCTACCTAATGCCCACCTATGCTGTAATATAATACTTTGAAATTTATCAATCATTATTCAACATGAGTTCCTAACATTGTGTTATGATACTAATATTATGGTTTTAAATGAAACTAACTGTTTTTAAATGACTCCACAATATATTTGTAAAAATAGGTAAATTGCAAGTAAATTGACAATTGTTTCGATATAAATATCATCATCATCGAAACAATTGTCAATTTACTTGCAATTTACCTATTTTTACAAATATATTGTGGAGTCATTTAAAAACAGTTAGTTTCATTTAAAATCATATGATGAGTAGATTCCACGAAGTGAGGGTTTATACAGTTAACTCGATACTAATATTATTAATATTCAACTCATCCATGGTTTAATCAATGTCCATGGTCAATTAATTTCTATTCTCGAAATGAAAAATATAACCCCAAATTCATATACACAACACAATGACATTTGATTTACCTCCGGCCGTTATAGCCTCTGAACGGTTACTCCGAGTAACCAACAAACATACTTTTCTAATCACTTGATCATACTCTTCTCTACTCACTGGAGTAAGTTTATGAACGTAGCCCGAGGCTCATGTTTACTTCTGTTAACCGTACTTATTCTATAGAGCAAAAAAGTGATTATCCTAATTCTTCCAGCTATAGAAAGCTATATTAGGAGAAACAACATGAGTTCTATTTTATTTTAAATGAATTATAATTCAAAAAAATTAAAAACGCGCTTTGTAGGTACCTAATCGAACTGAAAAATGGAAAGTAATTCTTAATTTAACAAGAAACTGATCAACGAGAAAATAAAGGTCACTATGTAATAGCGTGGAGTGCTCTGTAGACTCAGTTTCACTTAAGAAAAACCATCTAGAATCTGCAGTCGTATGCGCAAAGAAGCTGCACATTACAATATCTGAACACCAATATTGGTCAATGCCTTGGATTTAGTGGGTTGTTTTTATGTGAAACTACTTTTATACGTTCGGAATAGAACTAGTGAGAAATTATAGCGATGGGAAAGACCACTAACTTTCGAAAACAGCATATCAATGCCTAAAAAATATTACATGATGTAACTATATATTTTGATTTGTTCCATAATATAAATAATGTAGTTCCAGTTTAAACATAACATTTCACGCGCCATTTGTAAAGGTCGCTATCATTGGTGTAATGCAGTATGACGTACTAGCCCCAACAGGCCTATCGACCTTGAGCCGACTGATCATATGAGCGCAGTGAATAAAAACCCTCCACAATGAGGATTTGCACCTGAGTCGTTCAGTTTCCAGCTAATACTAATCGTCCTAACGTATGGCCCCCATTCACTAACAGGTCGCCTGCAGGCAGTGAACTGACGTCCATGTCGACAGGTAACGGCCGATTGAGGCCACAAATTATTCAGTCCGATTTTAAGGTAAAATCTTCAGGCATCGGCCATACAGGTCGTGGCCTGAAGGCGATCTCAAATTTCTTTACACACTGTTAGTTGTAGATGATCCGGAGGTCGAAAGTGCTCTCCGAGAAAATGAATTCCTTGGGGAAACACAGAAAATTGGCTGCTTTATTAATAATTTTGTTATTAATGGAAAAACCACTTAGACAGAGAAAACGATTTTGGGTAAAAGATTGGCTTCAGCAAAAAGAAAAATTGTCTCACTCAAGCGTTATTAAAAAACTGCGACAATCTAATACAGAGGATTTAAAAAATTATCTTCGTATGGATGATAAGACTTTTAAAAAACTATTAAAACTCGTAGTTCCGCTCATGTTTATAATTATTAGTAAAATGACCAAGCCCCAAAATATATTGATCTGCAGATCAAATTCTCAACTGCGCTAAAGTTCACGCCTTCGGGCCGAGACTGACGATGAATCGCCACACACAGTGAGGTTTCGTAGGACTGCAGGTCCCAATCTGTCGTCGACCGGCGTGTGTATGGAGAAAATTGCCCTCAAGGCAAGCTTCCTCAAGGCGACAGCCTGCAGGCGACCTGTTAGTGAATGGGTACCTAGGGGTTAGTACATCATAGCACCGCCCATTTGTTTCCAGCGCTATTTCATCCAAAAACTCTAAATTTCACGTCACTACAGCCCGAAACGATCAACGGTGATCGAAATGTCAAAAGCTCTCAAATACCTTCAAAAGGCACACAAAAAGACTGAATAATGGACAAATTCACTCGAATATGCTTGGAAACGAAAGATAGCTTACTATCGGATCATTTTCCATTCTTTCTCAGTCAAATACAGACCAAAACGCGAAAGGACGCTAAAAACAGTCTAAAACGATGGGAAAACATACAGTTCGACGTTAATCCATCCAAATTCTCCCAATTTCACGTAACTACAGCCCGAAACGGTCTACGGTGATCGAAACTAGTCAAAAACCATCAAATCCATTTGAAATGCAAACAAGAAAACTAAATAATGCACAAATTTAAAATCTCTTTAATGCGATTTTGACTTCCCCATTGATATCGAGCATCCCAAATTTGTATAATTTAACTTTTCCTGCTCTCCTTATTCTTGTATTTGTCACATCCGAAATTTTCTTTGCACTCCTGTCCTGCACACAGCAATTCTTCTTAACCTTATCCTTCTCCCTTCCAGAAATAATAAGCAAAACAGACGGACAGGTAAGTATATCAATATTTAGACAGACCTCCCAGATTGAAATATAGTCAAGTAGAGTATAACCTGTGATTATAACACAAGTTCAGCCTTCTTCGATGCTCAAGCGTCTTGTTAGCGAAATCATCACTTTCCGTGACGTTGAATACAAACGTTGTTATAAGGAAATTGCCTGGAGGTTCGAACCGTCGGTTCTGGGCCACCGCATCGCCATATAATCGTCAGCTTCATTCAATTATCGTAGGAAAGTTGTTTTTGATGGATATTTTTTGTGTTTAGTGTTAAACGTTTTGTGTGAAAAATAGGTGGAATTTTCTGACGCTGATGATTATTGTTTATAGTGATTTGAATGGATAAAAAATGGGAAAACTCTTATGTAATTAAGTGAGAGAGAGTGTGTGAATAGTTAAATAGAAAATTACAATAGCACAGTATTTTCTGTAGTAGACAATAGTTTATTAAACACCAAGGTGCGAGGTTTATAAATGTTCCAACACCGTGGTGTATATACCATTTTTTTCCACTACTAGCCAAATTTAAAACAAAAATTAAAAATAATTCATAAGCGCACCACAAGAAGCGTTTACTCCGTTGTCTGACTGACAAGTACACTGTCAGTTTTGGATCATGAACCTACTCGTTATGTCATCAGTCATTTTTGGTTGAGCGCGAATTTTAAACTAATGGCACTTTCATTCAAACTACTTCATCTTGATAGGTAATTTCAAGCAGCAAATATGTTAAAGACAATCTCCTGGGTATACAAAGTTATGTTGTACAAGTTTTTGTTGAACTACTATCCCTGAATTCTCTAAATATTTGAATTTGTCCATCATTGACCTAGGTTAATAATAGAAAATTATTGACCACCAATAGAGAAATTTAAGTTCTCAGTTGGCTGGAAGAAGCAATAATTGTCAACTTCGCAGCTAGTAGTGGAAAAAATAATTATCACTTTATCAACCGCAAAAGCAAGTTATAATTAACGGAAAGGATAATCAACAGTTGCCAAATCTCCAAAATGCTGTCATATAAATTCAGTTTAGTCAATTGAGGTTGAGTGATAGTTACAGAATGTATGGGAAGCAATTGGTGAAAACGACGGAAGAAAAACAGAAAGGAAGCTGACAGGACTACCATATTGTTCTAAGAAGTTTGAAGAAAGCAGGTCTGACGAAAATAATGTCAAAAGAACTTGGATAGAAAATATGTGGATGGTATACTTAGATATTGAAACGTGAATCTTGCGTTCAACCTTTCAGCTTTTATATTTATAAATGAATTTCTTCAGAATTTTGGTTTTTGGTAGAATAGTCTATATACAGGGTGATTCATAAGTAATGGGCCAAATTGTAAGTCTACGTTCAGAATGCCAAAATAATAATATTTTCTTCTGTAAGTTCCCTGTGGCATCACTTATTCTTTTTTCTTATTCTTTCGGGAATCAAACCACAATCCCTATCTGACACAACGTTGTGTCAGATAGAGACCAAAATTTTTTTTAACAATTTTATTACTAGTTAATCTTGACAACGGTAGCTGGAACGCTACCGAAACGTCGAAATAAAAAATAAAAAACATTATTGTGGTTTGATTCCCAAAAGAATAGGAAAAAGAATAATATTTTCATTAACAATAATGGGTCTTAGTCTTCTCCTTACTGAGGTACATGATGTTAAAGCGATAAAAATAAAATATATTTTTGTTAATAGATCAGCTACTTTTCTACATAATGACTTGAAAATTGGGTATGAACTAATTTTTGTAAGGGTAAACAAGAATGTGTGAGAGGATTTGAGTTAACTCGTAGATGTCGCCACATGCGCCATATGAATTAGATGAAATCAGCTACAAATTTTTTATCGCTCATTATTTTACAACTTACTTATTTAATTTGGATAGCCCCATCATTTCTGTAGAAAAAAGCTATACTTCTTCGATCTTCAAAATATTAACGATTTTCAAGATATTCGAATTTTACTAATTCACTACACTACATTTCACGGTGGTGGACGTAGCATTAATCTGTTAAGACACAAGCATGCCATGGAATGTTGACATTTACCTAACCGTAATTGATAATTGGTAATAATATTAAAATAGAACCATACAAAAATTACGTAATAAAACACATTTATTGTACGCCAGTTAATAAAACGAAGACAGCATTAGAACAGACTTGAACTAGGACCACTCACAACTCTTCTTAAATCCTACTTGTTAAAGTTGTGCGAAGTTAAATCAAATTAAAGCTTAATTATGACCTCCTGCAAAAGGTTTTCAAGATGGCCACCACCAGCATTTATACACGCTTTTAACCGTTTGGTTAAGGATTGACTGACTTTAAAAAATGTAGCAGGAAGTATAGCTTTTTTCTACAGAATTGATGGGGCTATCCAAATTAAATAAGTGAGTAGTAAAATAATGAGCGATAAAAAATTTGTAGCTGATTTCATCTGTCTGAGTTGGTTGTTTTCAGGCTCGCGTACCCAAAGGGCACGTCTGTCACCAGGTTGTATTCCATGAACCGTGATATTTAAACAGTTTAAATATTCACAGATGATGTATTTCTGTGGCTGCTATAACAACAAATGCTGAAAACAAAATATAACAAAGATTTAAGGGTGATTTTCTTGCCGTTTTCATAGATAATGGCACGAAAACATTCGTGCGCGAGTCTGACTCGCACTAAATCGGTTTTTTTAACGAATGAAAGTATTCAAAGAATACTTAAACTGTGACCTTGCTTCCTTCAACTGTAACTTGTCGGCAGACCGCTAAACATCATTACATCACATTGAAATCGTTTCCGAGAATTTTTTTTGCATAAACAGAGCTGACGTATTTAACCCAAGATATGATTGCGCTCTATCAAGTCACCTTTGACCCGTCGAGGTCGAATCCCACGAATAATAGAGTCGAATAATATCGTCTTGGTGGGTCCGACATTTTCTTAATCGGAACAATTACTCTGTGACATCAGAACGGTACCAGCGCGCACTCGATGTTTTTAAGCTTTTAATTGCCGCCTGGCACAAAGCCTACTAGACTACTACGTTTCGATAATCGGAAATTACGTCTATTATTAATTGATGTGCACTAATTGGTCTTATGTGTCCGCCGATACGATTATTTAAATTTTTATTGAGTCCAAGATGGTAGGTATAATAGCATCTATGCATGACCGTGGAATATCTTGAATACACTAAAAATATTAAAAAATGAGAGAAATTAGTGGTTTTAGGTTATCGTGTGTATTGTATTAAATTTCATATTTAGAAGATGTTATGTTATTTTATTCTATGATTGTATATGTGTCCCAGCTACTCACTCCTTCCTACAGGTTGTGGTTCAAAATTATTTCTTCATTATTAATTTTTTTAATAAAAATGTCCGAAGACGTCTTAGGTTAAAATAGGTGTATGGGAAACGGGTCGATAAGGTCATCGACTGCGTCTCGCAAGAGTCTATTGTGGCTCACACGTATTCAGATATCACCAAACAAATTCAGCTTCTTAACAAAGCCAATTAGTTTATTTGGTGGATGATATTTTAGGCACAGTATACCAAAACAACCAGTATTGCATCTCAGCCTCGCGCATCGCTTGTGCGCAATAATTTTATTTGGCCTTGAAACGGCCATTCGGGTTTAGATACGAGGTCCGTATTAACTAACAGTTCTACTTTTTCGACAGGGAAGGATTAGTATAATTCAAAGTTGTTAAATTTATGTTTCGAAGAAAATGTTATTGAGTAGATTAATGTTGTGAATACAGAGGATATACTTATTGATTTTTATTAAATACTTGGTTAAATTTCATAATCCAGTAATATTTAATTACAAATTAAGATTCCATTTCATTAAATACGACGCCAAATAATTAACTTATCATTATTATAATGTTAGAGATCATGCAAGGCCTATTTTTTAATAAATTAGAGATTCTCCTAATACCTTGCTTATACATTTTGGAAGCTATCATTTTTGTGCATAAAAATAAACATATATAAGTACCACTGGATCAATAATACACAACTATAATACAAAATACAAAAACCTGATTAGACTAATAGAAATGAATCAGGAGGGTACCGCTAGGCAAACAGAATTCTATTACTGTAAGATATAGGTATAACACTCTTCCAGTATTATGGAAAAATTTTACACTCAAGAAATTAAAATTTATAGTAAAACAGGCGCTTGTAGTGCAGGCATTTTATGAGATTGAGGAGGTATTCGATTTTGAATGGCCCAGATCTTCATATGAAGATTGATTTACTCTTTTAAATTTAATTGAATAAATAGAATTCCATTTTAATCGTAAAATAAATGTAATAATGTTGGATTTATGTGAATCAATTTTAAACTTCCAGTGTGTAATGACGTGTGTTTGTTTATTTATTAAAGTGACTAACATTGTATTCCTTTTTGTTAAGATCAATGTATTTCTGCTTTCTTTCTTTAATATCTTTTTTGAAATTTCTACTTTTGTGTATTTCTATTTAAGTGTATAATAAAATCGAACTCTTATATATATAAATTTATAATAAATAAAACAGGAGAACAGGGAAATCTGAGAAAACTTTTTTTTCATATACAAATATGATTTACTTTTACAGTTCTTTGCAGCTCAAACCACACCTGCTTTAACTTTACTCATCTTATTTGATTACTGTCACTCAAAAAAGAAAATTTAATTCACACTACGCCACTGCTTACCGAACTTGCCGAACCTTGCCGAACTTGACAGGTTTCTAAACCGAAATGGCGAACTGCGCACAACCGATGCGCGAAGTTGAGATGCACTACTGGTTGTTTTGGTATAGTGTGTTTTAGATCCGAGGGCGAGTGAGAGAGACCCTGCCAAACATCAGATACCAGATTCGAGCCGCGGCGGGGCAGGCACAAATAATGTGCTCTGCTGTTTCATCATCTTCCAGAAAAAAACGGCAAGTCGGATCCTCCGACAGTCCAAGTTTTAGCATATCATGATTCAGATGACAGTGGCCTGTTAAAAGGCCTGTTAGACAACGTAGGTCATCCCTGCTATAGTGTAACATTTGCTTGGAGACATTCTTATGAATGAACCAATCCTGGTAAATTATGCCAGAAGTCTAAAGCTTTCCATGCTGTCCAGATATTTAGTGTTTGTTTGGCAAAACTTAATGCGATGCCAATTGTAGCTGCTGGTCCGATAGAAACACGTATGGCACTTGCAAGAGAGTCTGCAGCCTTGCGTTTCCTTCCATGTCAGAATGGCCAGGAATTCAAACTAGCAATACTTTATTGGGTTCTCCTATTGAGAATAGTCTTTTTTGGCAGTCAAAGCCCAATTTCGACGTTACATGGTGAGAGCTAAGTTTCCAAATTGTTTGGAGACTTATTTTATTTTTTTAATAACAGATATTTGGAGCAATCACAATTAAGTCCGTCCGTGTTACATACATTGCAGATTGGTTTGTCTTCATCGGGTTCAATCTCGTGGAGCTTAGAGTTGGACATTTCCCACTCGTTTTGCCACGCACTGAGCACTTTTGTTTTTATGTACCCTTCAAAATCGCTAGGCACAAGATTTGGCACTTCCACTCGTAGAAGCTTGCCGCGCTAGGAGATCTGCCTTTTCATTCCCACGAATACCAACATGGGATGGGACCCACATATACCCAATTTTTAGATTTAGTTTTTTTTTTTATATTATCTAGTTCTGCTGTAATGGAATTAACTCAGACGGAAGTGGAAATAATACAACCATCACAGCTAATGAAGATCCCTCCAGATAAATTGGTGACCTTTATAGAAGACACGAAGCTTCTGGAATGGCAGTAGGTAGATAACATGGGTAATGGTACAAAGATTCAATTCAAGTGCCTGGGCTGTTGACCGCAACCCAAACGTATAAATGAATGATAGTTATATTTCCCCCACTATAGTTTATACTTTAAATACATCAATATTTTAAAAACGCTAATAGTGGGTATAGGAACATGAACTGCTCATCTTAGAACTAAAAGTATAATAATAAAAATATGGTTATTTCATTTGAAAGAATGAAGATAGTTTTGAACTTGAACTTTTAAGAGCCCAGTATGAAAAAAAGAAATTTTCGACCTGTCACCTAACCTTGATCGGCCTACTAATCATTCAGACATTTTCTATTTGGTATTGGGGATGTTCAGACAGTATTTTCAATATAAAGATCTGCTCCTATTAATTTTCTATCAAAAAAATCAAATCTCGATAACTATAAATTTTAGATATAGGATATACCACACAAGGTGACATTAAAATTTAATGTAGAATCCGGAATCTTAATAAAATAGAGGGTGTTACATTAAAAATAAGAGTAAGTTGTATTTGGTAGATATGACCGGAAACGACATGATTTGCTCAATTGAATTGTATCCCCCAAAACACTTATATGAAATATTACAGATGAGCATGTAAAAGTAACATTTACATTACCAAGAATATTTAACGAGTATCACTAAATAGATTATTGTTTTCTTCCTTTTTTTATTGACAATCTATTAAAACTCATTCATATTTGTCACTCGCATGTGTTCCAAACTATTTACGTTTAAATTATTCCCATATTCATATATGCGTGCTGACAGTCATTTATAATGCTTTACTAATCTCAGTTTTATCGTTTAATATCGTTTGTGCACCACTTGGTATTTACTTATATTCTTATATCCAATATTTGTCTATAATTTTCTTGTTGTTTTTTATTGCTATTCTTTTTTTCATACGTGCTCGTCATCATTTAGATCGTCTTATAGATTTATACATACAGTGTATGTCACAATTAGTTCATAGAAGCTACTTCCGGTTATACCGAAAGTTGACAGTGACATGGGAACTAAAAATGAAACGCAAATCATATTAGAATTGGAGTGGCTCTTTGTCCTTTCCCACTGCGACCTTTGCAGATCTATTGTTGTCCTCTCTATATTTAGAGCTCGATATCTAGCTTTATTCTTTCCATTAAACTCATCAGCCTGGATACCGCCTGTCTTGCGTAGCTCTCTGCCTTCGGTTTTTCTTCTCCGAGTAAGTGGGGTTTTATACCACCAATGCAACGACTGGTTGTTTATCCATTTGTGGATGCTCTCTTTACTTAGGTATTTTGCAATTCCACAGGAAGGAGCTGGCCCTATCACGACCTCCGCTGCTACCTGCTTGGCGTTCTATACCTATTACTCAGTAGGTATAGTTGAAATAATACCCTTCTTGGTGTGCGTCATCGATTGTGACGTGTATCTGGGTTTTCGGCATGTCGTTTATTTTATTTGCTATTTTGACAAGTAGGTAACCTGGGATTTGATAAATAAAATCATCTGGATTGTATTCTGTCAAATTCGAGAAGACTATGATATTAATAATCACCAGCTTCTTTTTCTTACTGAAAATACTTGAGAACTTTCAAAATACTGATAAAACAATAAGATTAATATTCACTTTTCATAAATAATAATTGCCTTAAACAACAAAGTACAGACCTGTCGAGAACTGTCAGTGTGACAGTAGAAAAAGACGTAAGACACATTGCCGCTACGAAAGTAACGCCCTCATAGTGTTTTAAAATCTCGATAGATAGGTTAAGCTTGCGCGTAATCTAAAAAGCAACCAATTAAATTTTTGTAAGTGAAAGATTAGGGTTAATGTTTGTAATACATTTAAACGGTTCATTATTGAGATATTTTGATTAGGATTAATCACAGACATGCCTTTTTCTTTCATTTCTTCTTACCGAATGTGTTAGAAGGGCATTAACAATCGATGACGCACACCAAGAAAGGTATTATTTCAACCATAGCAGTTAAACTGTTGAGCCCATCTGAACGTGTCCGTATTTCACTTAATCGATAATTGACATAGACGTCAGTCAAAAATTTACCATGACGCACACCAAGAAGGGTATTATTTCAACCATATAAATATTTCATTCGATTAGTTGCTGCAGCCTCTGTCTTCTGACGAAGAGTACGCTGGTTCGATCTTCGAACGCGTACTAAACTTTTTTAAATTACAAAAATATCAAAACTTTTCACATAGATCATATTTAGATATTTTTAGATAATACATAGATGAATTACTATTTTCAATGAAACTAAAAGTTTCTACCCAACTCCACTTTATTAGTATATTTCACAAAGTAGGGGTCGAAACATAGGTAGGTACCTCCAATTGAAATTATACATTTGACAGATCATTCGCTTGCGTGTGGAAATAATATACTCTACGCTCCTGAGTGAAAAGTATTTCGCACGCTTGTTGATATAAGCCATTTCACGTGGGACTGTACAGTGCGATATACGTTACTTTCTTATGTGGTCGTAGAAAAAATAATTATCTTTTGCTACTTTGGTTTGAATGAAAAAAACTTACCTAGTAGATATCAAATCCTAGTTTACTAGGTTATGTTTTACATGTAGACGTGCAAGCACGTCTTCTAACAGCTTTACTCCAGAATACACTCAACTAGTTGTCACGCCTATTTGACTTGATCATTCCGGCTAACGCATCATCATTGTCTGGTACCTGGATAAGCTAAGCCATATTCCCGATCAATTTGCCAAATCTGTGTAAATTATTGATAACTGATCGACTTCTTTCATCAATTATTGTTTCTTCTTTACCCATGATTAACAAAAAATAGCACTATTAAACTTGAACTTAAACTGAACAATTGTAACTGACATTTCTGTCAAAAATAGTAGTTTGTACAACTAGTGTGCAAAGCGTCACTTTTCCCACGAGCGCAGAAGTTTGGGGCAAATCTAGCGAATGGGGAAAGTGATGTGCGTACAATATTTTTTCTACAATCACATTTATTAATGAAAGAAATACAGTAGTTATTATAATTATTTTATCTAATTCCGCTATCAAATGTGACACTTTACGTCACTCCTTGACGTTAGGTAACGTCACATTTTTCATAACCTTCATATATCAGTTATGAAAAGTAGTTATGTAAAAACTTTACGTAACTGTTTATGTTTCAACATACAGATACCACATGAGTTTCAAAGAATAATTTATTAATTAGGTAGGTACTGTCAAAACTGACAATTATTTCATTATTCAAACTGTACAATTAACCCATTATTTTAATTCAATAGTATTTTGAGATTTATAAACATTGAAAACATTATTCAGGACACAGTTATTTAAAGTAAGTCAATTTTCTGGGTGAATACATCATAGTAACAATACTTCTAGCACCATTTGATTCCACTTTAATATTATCATTGTAATTGAAGATTTTATTGAATATTATGAAAGCGCGGGATTAGATAAAGCGTTGTACGTAAACACGTTATGAAGAGAGCGACATTGTTCAACACGCGTAATTTGCAGAACTCGCTAGCGCTCGTTTTGGCAAATATTACGCTTGTTGAACAATATCGCTCTTTTCATAACTAACTACGTAAATATCTATTATTTAAACTTTGGATAGAAAGAACTTAAAATATGAAAATAAATAGAAAAATAATGAAATAATGAAATAATAGTTTACTCACTTTCGGTTTAAATTTAAAAGTGTACACCAATAAGATATTCACCATCAGGTTGAATTGTCAAAAAAAGTTGACAGGTCATAGGTATCTTTGTTTGACATTTCGGTGCGGAAAAGCGCCATAGTGTGTACTTTCCGCATTACTTTTCCAACGGTTATCGAAAGAATTGAGGAAAGTCCTGCTTTGCGTGAAAAAAATTGTGTAGAAAAGCGTGTTTTGCATAGTGGTTGTAGGAAAGGCATTGTTTCCATATCCACCGTCGTTAGCAGTTCTTAGATGATGAAATGTAATGAATCAGTACCACAAGATCTTTATATTGCTCTAAATAGATATTGTAGAGGATAGTTTTTCTTCTTCAGCGACAAATGCCAAAAATGCTCCAAATTTCATACGTGAGCTAGATGAAGCTGAAAAAAGAATACAGATAATACTGATTCTATTGATGATGCCATTATAGCATTTCTCCAAATTTGAGTGAATGTGAACGAATATTTGTTTATTAAAAATGTGACGTTTTAGTTTAGTATATCAACAAACCATCTGACCCAAACAAGCCATATATTGACAAATCTAATCAATCATGAGATAAAAAAAATCATCTGAACATAACTAACATATGGGCCGTCATATTTTTTCTCCAGTCATGGTTTTTAAAAAGCATTAAATTGGTATTTAGTGAGTGTGTAGGTAGATTTGGCTGAGTTAAAACAAAAGGTGCGCTACGTCGAGCAGTGCTGCCACCCACTGCGACGGGACGCTAACAAATGAAGCGCTCAGTAATACCGCCATTAAGGCACCTACACGATATCAATTATCACAGTTTTATTTTTGCTTCTCTTCAATTAATAATTTTTGAATGCGAAGTAAAACAATGTGATTTTTATGTTTCTGAATTACTGCCACTCCTTCTAAGAGGAGTACCTATTATCATAACTACTTACAGATACTTGCCAATACCGCCAAAAAAACTGACGCATAGTTTTTTTTATTCGCAAAACAATGCATTTTTCATAAATATAATATATATATAAGGCTCAAAAAGGCAGCATGAAAGATCATAGGAGGGGTCTAGAATCAAAACTCACATTCTCGGCATATTAACGAAATTGAGTTACCGGCGCCATGTTGTGAACAAAGTATGTATCTATGTATTTAGGATATAAAACGGCAGCAAAACTCACTTCTTTCCTTATAAATTGCGGTGACCAGATTGGGTTTAGTAGCAAAACTCACATTTTCCGCAAATCGCTAGGAAATTTTGACATTCCTGTCAAAA
>CAJUYH010005895.1:31202-52927 GCA_910591685.1 Galerucella tenella
CAGGAATGTTAAGCTTTTCCTACCCGGTAAACAATGTACTATTTCCACACCTACACTTACTGCCAATGAGCCGCGCGCGATCAAATCCAAAACTTGCATTCTCCAATGTCAGCACAATTGTGAAGACATTTTCCTAATAATGCACAAGTTGATTTTTCTGGCGGGAATCTTAATTTCTACGAACATATTCTTTATGCCGCGGAAGATGAACCAGAGCAGCTTGATGGTGAAACAGAATTTGTGAGCCTCAAGAAGAAGTGTTAGAATCCAAAATTTGAAACTTTTTGCATTTACGCAAACTATGGAAACTTTGAAATTTTGTTTAAACGGTTGTTCGGTACCTATGAAAACTGAAGTTTTTTTTAGTGTAGCTTTTAATACATTTATACCATACCTTGACCATCAGAACAACTAAACTGGAAAAATTCTCTGAATTTTTGGTAATCGGTGGACGATTGAACTGCTACATGGTCAGTTTCAGAACTCACATTTTTTCAAAAGTTAGTTTCAAATCTCACATTTTAAACAAGTTATTTTCAAATCTCACATTCTCCAGAATAAAGTAACAAATTGAGAGAAAAATAAAAATATACTATCGACAATATTTCACTTCATTAAATATCAACACATTCTTATCTATAAATGCAAAACAAACAAAAAAATACTTTTATTTACATAGACAGGATCATAAACGTTTTTTGCGTCTCACCACAAAATATTAAACTAGGAGAATGCGAGTTTTGATTCTAGACCCCTCTATAATTAGAATAATTATGTCATTTACAGAGAGCTATTATATAAGAAAATAATTAATACACAAATTGTTTTCAAAATCGGAATCATCCTAGGTACTTAATGTCTTAAATTTTGAAACCACAGTTATATTGGAGTCGGAGGATGGGACAATTCCAATTCAAAAAAACAATAGGGAACATAATAAAACAATATCATAGATAACATACCAATACAACTCTAGAGGTACACCCTCTCCCATCTATCCGCTAACTATGGAACCAATGTCGATAGAAGCCAACAATAGCCATTTTAGTCCAGCAATAGCACTAGTGACATCTATTGGAGTTATACTCAAGCTGAATACAGAATACATCTACTAGGCCCCTGCAATACTATAATCTTTTGCTTACTAGAGGGCCACAATAGTATAAGAGTTTTTAAAAAAATAATAATCATATTAAACGAAAGTAGTGAAAAATAAGACTTTTCTTTTTAATTCGGAAAAACCCTATAGTAATTATTTGTTAGGAATATTATAATATGTCTCAAATTATATATCATCAGTTTTTAAATAAAGGAAAATATTGACTATCGTAAAGATCTGTTATTGTTCAATATAAGATGAATACAGTAAATCCCCATCTTTTTCTACAAAACAATGGTATTATCAAATTATTTTTAAAAAATGATCGGATCTTGATAATAGCCAAAATTGATCTAATTTGATAATGATTAGATTAAAATTAGAAACTGATTAGGTAGATACATTATAGAACTGAATTAAAGGTATCAACAATTTTATAATGATTGGAAAAATAAGATTTTTTTTAACAAAATTTTGCTCCTAAATGTTTATTTTTTTATTGGAACGTGAACAAGTATATCGGAGTCATTTTATGACTTACCTTTGCATATTGTCCAATAATATTAATAATAATTATTATCAGAAAAAATAATGATTCACAATAACTTTCAATATAGTTTTACAGTACAATTACTAATAAATCAGAGTACCTACCACAAATCCAGTAGCTGTCCATGATATCATTTATATTTTAAGTAATCCCAGAAGCAGTACAATAAATATATAAAAACAACATAATATAAATATACAGTGCTATTCAAAAGTCCGCTCCCCCCCCAGAGAGTATCTTTTAAACGGCTACACTTACATTAATAAAATTTGGAGGGTGGAAATAAAGTGTTGTAAACTTCTCTACGAATGGTAACAGGTGACGTAATAGTGATAGATAACGTCACAGTGCCTCTCTGGCCAATAATTTCAAATGGGACCTTATGGCAAGTTCATCTCGTTTGAAAGTCATTGACATTGGCTACACAGCCATATTAATTTTGTTTGGGCTTGAACTAATCTTGACGGATTAATTGAATAAATACCAAATTTTTTTTTTAAATTTAATTAATCAAATATCAACAATGGATTCTTATAGCAAGTGTTCGAAATGTGCTCCGTCTACTTCCTGACAGTAATACATCCTATTAGTGAACTCTTGTCGTACTCGTTCGAATGTGTCAGCTGAAATTGCATTGCATTCTTCAATAATTCTTTCTTTAAAAACGCCAATGATTTCTGGTGCTGTAGAATAAACCTTGGATTTCAAGTACCCCCATAGAAAAAAATCTAATGGTGTCAGATCTGGTGATATTCTTCATCCAGGTAACGTCTTACTGCACCATAATAATGTGCAGGAGCACCATCTTGTTGAAATGTTATTTCCAGATGGCCGAATTCATCTGGATTATCTTCCAGAATTTCAAGAATCAACGGCTCAATTGCATTTTGTAGCATCTCCAGATACACTTCACCGCTTAAATTTGAATTTATGAAAACAGGACCAACTATGTGGTTTCCCAAAATATCTACCCAAACATTGACTTTTTCTGGAAATTGGGTATGCTGTTCACGAAAGGTGTGAGGATTTGTGTCACTCCAATACCTTACATTTTGTGTATTCACATTTGCATTGAGGCAAAAAGTACTTTCGTCACGAAAACAGATTGTTTTTGTGTAATGTGGGTTTTCACTAATTTTATTTTTCATACATTCACAGAATTCCAGTCTTCTGTCGGGGTCGTCATCCGAAAGGTGGTGCACCATTTTCAACTTGTATGGATGAAATTTATTTTTAGCCAACACTATCTGTACTGTACTTTCACTCACTTTACAGATAGACGCAACTTTAGTTGTAGAGGAAGTAGGGTTTACTACCATTTCAGCAACTATATCAATTTTCTTATCATCACTAAATGTTGGTCGACCAGATCGTTTGGCATCTTGAGCACTACCTGTTGCTTCAAAGTTGTGAAGAAGCTCCATTAAATAAGTTCTCGAGATACGGCGATCTGGATATCTCTCAATCTCTCTCTAAACCTTCCGCTATTTAGAAAAACTTTGCAAAGCAACAAATACTATTAAATTGAAAACGTAAATTTTTTGGACAACTAACCAGAGGTGGACTGAAAAATCTTCAATATTTAAATGTGAAATAATAGTTTTGGTATTTATTTAATTTATCCGTGAAAATTAGTTTGAACCCAAACAAAATTAATATGGCTATGAAGCCAATACCAATGCCTTTCAAACGAGATATCACTTGCCATAAAGACCTATTTAAAATTATTGGCCAGAGTGGCACTGTGACGTCATCTATCACTATTACGTCACTGTTACCATTCGTAGAGAAGTTTACAACACTTTATTCTCACCCTCCAAATTTTATCAATGTAAGTGTAGCCGTTCAAAAGATACGAGAGGGGGAGGGGACTTTCGAATAGCACTGTATATAAAAATCAACAATTATCTATTAACCTATCATCAATTGAATCAAGAATTGATAAATTAGCTTTCCACTATTGGATAACAAAAATAATCTAACTAATTTTTTAAAACGGTTTGGACTGTATCATTTCCTAGAATTTTCCAGTGAAAAATTATAGAAACTAGGTGCATGGTTCTGGCATTTCAAGGAATGGAAGAAGAAACCTCCATCCACATACTTTCCAACTGCACAGCACTTCAGAATCCTAGAGCACAGCACCTAGGAGATTACTGGATAGAAGAGGAACACTTACCTAAGTTGAAGCCTGCAGACATCCCAAAATTCCTCCGGGAAATAGGACTGAAGGAACTACTAGCTTCTGAGACTCTCCTCAGAAACTGAGTAGAAGTAAGGGGGCACAACAGATCTTTTAGGTATCAGTGAATGTCACCCCAAAATACATACATACATACATGGTCCTGGCAAGGGCTTCGCTAGCACTAAGGAGGAGGGGGAATAACATTATGGAGGATAAAAAATATGACCGCCGAGAACATGAAGCGTTACACTTTGGAAGTCTTTGCCTAGATGACGATTGTAATAGGAACTGTTCTAATATCCTAATATCAATGTATAAAACTTCACAAGCCCTAAACATCACAATAACTAAATCAAACTTTCAAATACAGTAATAATTATTTATTTTGACAAAAATAATATTAAATTAAAACATGCGGGGATTTTTTGCAAAATTTCAACCACTTTATCATTAGAATTATTCAGGTTTCTATTTATTCTAGCTCTGTGTAGGTACACTCATCATGGCCAGAACACTAAGCCGATCTTCTGCGATGGTGCTCCTTAGCCATATTTTCAGTCTTCTGAGGCTGCTAAAGGATCGCTATAGTGTACAGGCCTTGCATGGTAGAGTGATAAAAATTTTCAATGCTTCTTCCATTTCGGGAAAAAAGGAATTTATTAATAGGTAAGGAAGTCAAGTGCTCGCACTTTGGTCGCTTTGCGGTTAGCTACATTTGATCTCTAGAGGACAACTACCCCTCTGCCCCTCCTTGGCGACGCCCTTGAGTCTTGGTATTGGTCTTGCTTATTCGATCTGGGTCTTGGTCCTGCTCAAATCGTCAGGCATTGCTCTTGGTTTTTCTTATTTAGTCTTGGTGCAGAGTCTTAGTTTTGTTCATGTTACGCGTTACTTATTTTGTTCCTTTTAAATATAATCATGGTTATAAATTACTAATAATTTGCAATAAATTATCAACTAGCAATATTCTTCATTTTATTACTATTAAAATAATATAAAATTACTTTTTATCTCGATTACCTATAAATCGTGTTCTTTATTATTGTTTAAGCCATAATTTATTTTTATTATTTGATGGTAAAATATACTACAGCAAACTGGCGATTCGAAACACCCAAAACTAATTTGTTCTAGAGCATGTGTTGAGGCTGTTACAAATATTTCATCTCAAATATGCTGTGAAAGTGAGAATTTTCAGTTGAATCTTGGTCTTGCATTATCAAGTCTTGGTATTGGTATTGTTTTTGTTCATTCAGTTTTGGTCTTGCTTTTTCGCAAGACCAAGACCAATTCTGCCCATCACTAAGCAAAAGTTACTAAAACAAATACCTGGTGAAGATCCAATACAGATACTTCCTGAAAAAGCTTTCTTTTTATTATAAAGTAATATTTAAAAATATTTTTGCAGTACTTGTAGTTCATCCAAATACAGATAACTACAGCACCGTTTCATACTTAAGTACTATGGGACAACCGATAGAGCATTTTTAGATGGGATAAGTCAAGGATGTCATAAACAGACGACAGTACTATTGAAGTGTTCCGAAATTTGATTTTTACTTTTAAAGTGTCTCCTTCGCAACCCTTATTTTTGCAGAAATAGCATCGCTGTTTTGAAAAAGTATACCTATGCGTGCTCCACGAAATTTTTCAAAATTAATTATTATGCTTAGTAAGCAGAACCTTGTAAGCCTGTAAGCAGAACCTTGCTAGGACGAGCCCGACGGGTCTAATAGAAAATTCAGAACCTGTGTTCATTGTCTCTGTATTAGACTATTTTCAGATAACACGATTAGCATTAACAGATTATAACTATGTGTATATGTATATCAGGGTGACATTCTTCTTCCTCCACTATTCTGAGCTTGTCCAGGTGCCCATTCAGGCAACAATGTCCCGTTAGGATCCCTGTTGAAACTCTTAGTGCAGTCTTACCTCAACTCACTTTACCTCAACAGATTGTATTGTTACCCAGAAACGTCTTTGATGTTCCAAGATCTTTCCAATGGACTGATATCCTCTTTTTTACGGCTTTTCCCTTTCCTTCCAATATTAAATTACAACTGATACTGAAAAAGGCTCTGGTCCCCTAAAGGGTGTTTCAGTACTCCTCTTTGCTAGTTCATCTGCTACTCTATTTCCTTCTATTCCAGTTTGTCCCGGAATCCACACACTATATTGTTCTCGCCCAGTTAATTGAGTTTGCCTATGCACTCCCACACTATTTTGGATTTTATTACACAAGAGCTCAGTGCTTTAAGGGCTGCTAGACTATCCGACATTATGATAATCCTTTACCTTCCAGAACTATTGAACTGAGCACACTTTCTTATGTCGTGAATTTCCGCTTGAAAGATACTTAGGGTTTTTCCCAAGCTTTCAGAGTGTTTGGTTCCAGCCCATACACTCCTATCCCAATTCCTTGGAATTCTTCCCAAGTCTAGTAATGTTATTTGGTTCCCATTCGTTCTTGCTCCCTAATTCCGTAACGAATTTCTTTGGAAAAGTATACTTTTTCATGCCATCTTGTGACATGTCCCAGATTTTCTAATTTGTGAGAATAGGGAAGTAGGTCTTTTGGATTCCGTCTCTACTTAGTCTGTATCTTGTTCTTTTATATATACCACCATTATTATTATCACTATCATAATCCTACTTGAGCTCAGGGCTTGATGCAGTAAGTATTACAAAGGTCAAAATTTAGATGTTTGCAAAAAGTGATTAGACTATATTATCCTTTTATTTATTCAAATGCGAAATCATTAAAAGATAATAAACAAGTAGGCTTATCGTTTTTGTTTCTTAAATTCACAAATTTGTGTGAATGACATTCTCAAAACTTATATTATTATAATCGGTACATCTCAGATAACAGAATAATCCATTTTATCCCCTTTTTGAGGAAAGTTCATGGGGACATTTTGAGTATTGACAGTGTTGTATGCAATATAATTGGATTTTAAACCTACCATAATATTAGCTAGGCCAGTAATTAAGAAAGCATAGGTATTATGATACTGTCACATCGGAGATAAATATAGTATATTAAGAATCAAGAACGGTAAGGGTTGTTTACCGGTCGACGGCAATGTTTGGAGGCTGAGCGTAGCGGTATTACCCTTAACGTTCGAAATGCTTATACCATTTTTTGCGCGATCGTATTGAAATATTCGAATTTCGAATAAAATAATTTAAATTTCTTCGAAATGAACGAAATGTTAAAAGTGACATTTATACTTCTCGATCAGTTTAAAATATAATTTGCATTTTGGTGAAATTGTTTTCATGCTATTTATTACTTTTTACATTGTTCTGTTCGATTCTGTTCATTAAAAAATATCAATCTTCTTATTTTTTTTGTTTCTTTTGTGTAATGAATGAAGTGATATATTATTTAGGACCACTTAAATGTACGTAGGGCTAGGACGTAGTTTACTTACCGACGTCTGAACGGTAGGTAAATCACTTACCGACGTGTTAGACTTAGAAACCAGTAAACACAACCTACCAACCTGACAACCGATGCTGTAAATAAACAAAAAAGATCGATCGCGCAAAAAAGTATTTATACAGTCTACTATAATTTGTATATTATTTACAATACAATATATAACATTGACGACCAGGATTAAGAAATACGTGTGAGAAAAAAAAAGAACTTAACTAGGACGGAATTCCAGTCATATTTGATTTATTTAGAAGGAGGCCAAATAATGATAGACAGTAAATTTGTCAAAGTTATTACCAAAACAAGCCCAATATGTATTGAAATAAGTACGATACATACTTTTGATCTAAATAATTTCGAGTTCAGGGTTTTTAAAGAAAAGATAATACAGTGCTTCATTGCCAATGTAATTAAAAAGGATCTTGGAAAAAAGCCATAGCTACTAATAAATACTCTTTCCGGGGAATGTTACATGAACGAAGTATTTTTCTTTTCACTTTCAGAAAACTAGAAATATCGATCTTTTTTTTATTGTGCCTCGCAATGCATGACTGAGATGGTTATGTACAAATAATAGGCTTGTATTATAATCTCAGATTTATTTAATATATATATATACAGTGTGGAAGCCACTTATGGAATAAAATTCTTTATGTCATTATATTAGAAAATTATGAAAAATGCCGAGACACGTCAACTTTTGAATTGAGTTGTGCGTTATGTAAACATAAATGTAAATGTACAGGGAGATTCACGCAAGTATGCCATAGTCGGTTTTTTTTTTAAATAAAACACCCTGTATATTTGCATATTTTTGAAATCGTCTTAATGAACCGATTCCAACAAACTAAATAATGTATGGTCAATTATGATTTATACAGTGTGAAATTTTAAAATTCATAATTTATTACACTTGAAATATTGGTAATTTTTTAAATTAGCTAAATATGGATTTATCAAAAATCTGAACTAACTAATTATTAGACGTATTTGTATATTAAACAAAACCTGCTACGCCTATGAATTTTATCATAAATACCTAAAAATTGCCTAAAAACGCCAATAATTAGACAAAATCGGAAAATAATGTGGATTGTTTTAAATCGGTAAATAATGTGGATTATTTTTTATCCTGTCAGTTGTTAATGTGTCGACAGATAATACTGAAAAAGCAAAATCTTTGTCAAACACTCTTTCCTTGTCGACATGACAATGCAATATTTAACTGAGACTCACCGAATTGAGATTTTAATGATGATCGGGTACGGGGATAACTGCAGAAGTCAAGTTGAAGTGGCAAACTTATTTAATCACAGGTATCCCGAATTGCCTAATACTTCACAAAGTACTGTGTCTAAAATTCATGCACAATTCAGAGAACTTGGACATGTCAAACCATTGAAAAGAAAACCACACTTCGTAGAAGATGATGTGAAAGTGGATATTTTGTTAAGTGTCGAAGAGAATCCAACTTCAAGTACACGTCAAATTGCCCGTGAAAATAATGTTAGTCATACAACTGTTCTAAGATGTCTTCATGAAGGAAAACTTCATACCTACAAATTAACTTTTGTGCAGGAGTTAACAGAAGACGATCCAGATCGTAGAATGGATTTCTGCGAAAGATTGATGAATAAGTTGAACAGAAATGAGATAGCTCTTGGTACCATTCTTTTTTCTGACAAATCAACATTCACATTGAATGGAGAGGTGAACCGACAGAAATGTAGATATTGGTCAGCAGAGAATCATAATTGGATGCGTGAGACACATACTCAGTACCCTCAAAAGGTGAACGTTTGGGCCGGTATCATAGGCGACCATATTATTGGTCCTATATTCATAGATGGAAATTTGACAGCTGAAAAATATTCAAATATGCTTAGAAATGGAGTTATTCCTGCGTTGTCAAACTCATATCCCAACGCAATGGATCCTAGCTTACCCAATGAAAATGTTTGGTTCCAGCAAGACGGGGCAACACCCCATCATGCTTTAATGGTAAGAACTTATTTAGATGAAATCTTCCCCAATAAATGGATTGGACGAAGAGGTACTATTGAGTGGCCAGCTAGATCACCAGACCTTACGCCGTTAGATTTTTTTCTGTGGGGTTATCTCAAGAACAAACTTTATGCAACCCAACCAACTAGCATTGTAGACCTCAAAGACAGAATAACTACAGAAATACGGAATATTTCACCTCAAACTTCAAACAAAGTTAAGGAGGAGTTCTATAGGAGACTGCAATTGCCAACAACTAGGTGGAAAACATTTTGAGCATTTATTTTAATGTATTAAAATCAGGTATTTTATGTATGTGTTTAATTACTGTAAAAAATTTCACCCTGTATATAATTCATAATTGACCAAACATTATTTAGTTTGTTGGAATCGGTTTATTAAGAGGATTTCAAAAATATGCAAATATACAGAGTGTTTCATTAAAAAAACAACACCGACTATGGCATACTTGCGTGAATCACCCTGTACATTTAAATTTATGTTCACATAACGCACAACTCAATTCAAAAGTTGACGTGTCTCAGCATTTTTTATAATTTTCTAGAATAATGACATAAAGAATTTTATTCCATAAGTGGTTTCCACACTGTATAATATTTATGTGAAAAACGTGGATAAGATACAAGAAACAGTAACCAATATATGAAAAAATATATGAAGTTTCAGCTACCCAACCTAATATCATTCAATCTTCAACGCTAAAATATATAACACTAATACTAATAAAATAATAATAAATATGAATAGTACTTTTTTTAATCTCTTACAGTATTAAGCGAGCACCAACATTGGCATTTCCGTTCAGAATAACTTAACAAAGATGTTACTATCTCTTGATCTTCAACTATTTAATCCCTTAGGCTTTTTGATGTTTCATATGTGCATGCTCCATTTTTGATCGATTTTTTCGCAGATTTGCTTATTTTGTCTACAGGCCATCTACCCGGATTAAGTATTGCTGATTTTTTTATTGTATATTTTCAATTTCAGAGTCAAGCCAACAGAGTTCACTCAAAAAGGGAATGCACAAAGAGAAAAGTGGATTGAAGAAGACTGCAGAAGCAAACAGAAACAACCTCTGTCCTCCAACATTCCGAAAACGCTTCAAAAATAATAATTCTAATAAAAGAACTCTCGGACCACCTTCTGTTTTGGATATTCAGAGTAAATTGAGAATTAAGTTTAATATGGAAAGACTACAAAAACACGGGTTCCATCAACTCGTGAATCTGTCAAAACAATGGCGCTTAACTTGTCGGAACAGCTAACAATTAAGCACACATTTAAAAAAGATAACAAGCTTGTCGGCTATAACTGGTTTCATTTGCCTTTTACCTCCAATTAATACAATGAAAACTGCCATATTAACCAAAACTTAGATAGAAATCCTGCTAAAACCACTCAAACAGGAAACTAGGAAATTGCTTCTACGTCAGCCTCAAGCTTCTTCAAGCCTGAGGCTGACGCAGAAGCAATTGGATAAGAGCACCTCTAAATCATTATCATCATCATTATCTTCATCATTCTGCCGACACACTCCCATGACAAATTTTTTTGTACATCATCAGCAGGCATTCAAGAAATAAGAAAACCGGCAAAATAAGTAGCTGCTGTTTTAACAGATTCAGAACACATAAAAAAATCTGCTATGGCACGTTAGAAAGAAGAAGGGTAGAAAAAAAGAATACATTGAAAGGAAGGAAAAAACTAAGAAAGAAAAGAATAGTCATCAACCTATGATGGTGATGATGATATATCAGATCAGTTGGTTACTTATTCTGACGATCTGTATCTGTAGAGTATGGAGGGTGAGTGTAGGCTCACAGCACTTAAGCCACATGTGACCCATTGTACTTCCTCCCGAGGAGTTGTCCTCCTAGGTCATTGTCCATCCTGTCCCTCTCAGGAAGGTGGACAGGTCACTGGGAGACATCTCCTTTATATCGGCAGGTGTAGGCCAAGACCCACTTAACACACTCTCTTATTGACGATAACTCCGGACATTCGCATAAGACATGCCTGACAGTTTCATCTTCCTGTTCACACATCATGCATAGAGGTGTGTCTACTAGCCCCATAGTATGGAGGTGTTTCCTTAGTTGACAGTGACCAGTCAGAAATTCTACTGTTAAAGGTAGGTTTTTCCTGGTAATCGCCAAATATTTCTTCGGCGCCAGCTTCCCAGGGTCGCCCAGGGTGATCCTGGCAAGACTGCATCCTTTGATTCCATCCCATCTCTTAAGGGATTGAGCATGGGTGTAACGTTTGGCTAGTTCCGCAATTGTCGAAGTCGTTAGGCCGTAGGTGTCTCTGGGTCCTAGAATTTTTAGTCCAGCGGCTTCCCTGGCTAAAGAATCAGCAATGCGATTTCCTTTACTTCTGCCGTGACCTTTAACCCACCTCAGGATTCTGACGATAGTCCAGAGAAAGAGAATTCAACAATTGTTGATGTAGAAGTTACAAAAAATTGATAATGGGATCCAATGCTCACACTACCAGAAATGGTTCCATGAAAGTTGTTCTAAGTATTTGAGCCCCTGCGAATTTTGGGTAATACTATTATTAAAAAGAGATGTTAGATTATGAAATATGCCTTGGGCCATCTCACCCTATATGCTCGAGCCAACTAGCCCATAGTAAGCGAGAGATATGGCTCAATTGGCTTTTTATTATAACTACTTTAGCAAAATTACGAGCAAATTCAGTTGATTGAAGGCTCGGCAGTTGGAGCGCTACCGGGGCGTTAAGAAATATGAAATGGATTGTGGTTCAATTTCCTGAAAGAATTAACAAAAAAAATAATGAATAATGAATACACCATAAGGAACATGTAGAAGATACGTAGCTACATACTCGAGATAAAATTTTCTACCTGCTGCTGTGTAGTAATTTCGTTACCTATTACATTCCGATCGTTCTTGGGTGCGTTAGATAAGCAAATTCAGGAGATAGATATAAACTAAACTTAAAAAAAATCATTATTATCGATAATAATACTCATTCGATTGGATATAATTGTGATTAGCTTCTTAGCTTCTAACTGTACAGTGTCAAAGGCATGGTGAGTAGAATTTTTCTT
This sequence comes from Galerucella tenella, assembly GCA_910591685.1. Taxonomy (NCBI): domain Eukaryota; kingdom Metazoa; phylum Arthropoda; class Insecta; order Coleoptera; family Chrysomelidae; genus Galerucella; species Galerucella tenella. The sequence goes on from CAJUYH010005895.1 coordinate 43,589, forward strand.
TCAGTTACTATTAAAACGGATTAAGTAAAAGAACTTTCAATTGAATAAATTTCAATTGAATACATTCGCGGTTATTCTTGCACACTTCCCGCTATCAAAAAAATAAGGAAGTAATCTCAACTCGTTCTGCAATAGAATATACCATTTTGGAAATATTCAAAAACTAACAAATGTTAAGCTTTGTATGAAATTACTAATTTTTTGCAATGAATATTTTTATTTACTTTCGATGTAGCAGAAAAAATGACACATTACCAAACCTTAGGTGTATTTATTCAATTTTAATCTTTATTTGAGTAAATTCCAGATGTATTGGCTTATCACCGTAGCTTCCTCACTCTTAAAAATTTGCAAAGCCTAAATTAAAGCATCTACATACGTAGTCGGACCGGGGTGCGGGTTACTTGGATGGGTAACTTTCTTTGTAAATACGGACTTGGTGCTCCAGAAATATCAAAATTATCAGAAAAATACATATGACTATATACCTAGGCACAAAATTGATATCCACTTTGTGCAAATGTGTGTAATATTTAGCTGAAACATCTTTCTTAAAAACAGAATGGTTCAGTGATGAAAAGTTAGTCCAATAATCTGATGCATTCAAATCAGTTTGTCCAGAGTCCTATAGTACAAATTTGAGTGCAAATTTAAAAACATTGGAATCCAATTTTTATTCTTCATTTTTCAAATCGAACAATGGCATTAGTTGTTTTTGAAGTTATCATAATAATATTATATATATATATATATATATATATATTCGACTAGATTATTTTTTGATTCACAAATGTTTACAATAAAAAAGATCAATAAAACTATCATAAAATTATTGAAAAATTTAATTCTCTTCTTTTCATGTTATAATCCCAATCTTTCAAAATCAATGCCAGAGTAGCTGTTGTAGAAGATTGATCCAGAATATAATTTCTTTCTTTGGTGGAGGTCTTAAATTGTCTCCATATAGACTGATTACTTATTAGAGTATTTTTTGGAGTAGTTTCTAAAATCTTTTTTGTTATTTCTGCATCAGAAAAGGTACTAAGCCGATTATTTTTTTCACTGGTCAAAATCTGACATTTTGGTGGTTTTAACCAATAGCAAAACATTATTCTAGCCACTCATTCGGTATTATACTGATAATTCTGCTTCCTCATCGATAATACCTTGTTTACATTGAAACGTCAAAATTTTACTTTGAATTAGTCATTATTGACAACTAAAAGTGCTTCGAAGTATATTGAAAAATGAACACAAACCGATTCAGTGCCATCACCCAAGAGAATATTGAACATTTAATACAAAATTCCACTCCACAATTGTTGGAAAAAATAATCTTCCCAAATACAACTCGCTCTTCAAATTTTATCACATAATTTTTTATTTTCATTACTCAAACTTGTTTATTTTAGGCAAAAACATTCAAACAAATCGAATTTAGATAAAATCCCTCGTCCTGACGGACTCGTGATTTTATCAATCGCTTTGTTTTCATATTTTTGCCAAATAAACAAGTTTTCGTAGAAAAGAAAAAAATATCGATAAAATTTGAAGCACTCGTGGTATTACCTTTGATAATTTTCACCCAGTCTACATATCGCGTTGACACAATTAGGTAAATATTTTGACAACTATCTGACACTTGCTAGACAAATAAAAGCCACAGTTATTATTCCCACCATAATAATGACATAATTGGTTGAAACTTACCGTTGTGACAAATAAAGAAGCATTTCATTGGTTTAAAGAAACGTCAAACGTTCTTTTCAAAAATATAATTGTACCCTTCCGAGAATTTCTAGATATTCAAGTCCCAAACAGAAACACAATTGAAAAAGGTGCCAAGAGCCAAAGACTCAAACGGTTTGATTGATTTTAGCCTCAGTCATTATGGGCAAGATAATTGCCACAGCCTATTTACCCTTTTCACAAATAATCATAGCCATTTCATTGAAAAGGGCACAATACGTCACATTGCTCATGCGAACTCCCAAGCTTTGTCCCTTTAAAAAATGATCCAACGAGCACAAGATATGCACCATGCTACACTTGCATGTCGGTGACGCGAGCTCATAAGTATTTCCCCTACCAAAAATCACTTATTGCGCACATGATCCAGTAGAGTTGCAGCATGACACATTAGCAGGTCACATGCTTTATTCTTACCAAAAAACACAAATGCTAATTTAGACAGTCGAGGTACAGCATGCTACGAGAATCGACAGGGTTTAGCTCTATCAAAAATCGTCTAGCTGTGCACATGAAGCAAACTCATAAGTTTTGCTCCTACCCAAGTCGCCAAGCACGGCTAAACTAATTTCTACTTCTTCCCAATACAGAATTTGAATTAGAAAGGGTCAGGAATGTACAGGGTGGGAAGAGCGACACTTTGACAATAATCAACTCTTCTGCTATTAAATTTTTACTGCTAAATAACCAAGAAGCTTGCAGTCTGTCAGTAACATTTTCATTTTGATCACTAGAGTAGTGAGACTAATTTCACTCCAATGACATCACATTGTGATTGGGCGGTCATAAATTTATTATTTATTCTAGATCGATAAATAAGATGATTGCTTGACTTGGAATTATAAAATACTCACGAACAGATAAAAGTGAGATAACATTGACTTATTATCAACGAAAGAAAACAATAACCCAATTTACTTGAGATTAATACAATTTCTGGAGTGGTTGTGAATGTCATATCAGCAGCTGCAGAAATAAATAAGTTTGATAACAATCGACGGAATGGAGTATCGAACAGATTAATAAGAAAGTTAGTTGGACTCGATGGAGAGTTAGCATGTTTCCTAAAAAAAAGTTCATACAACTCTTATATGACTGTTTAATACACATTTATACAACTCTTAATCGACTGTTTTATAATCATTTATACAAATACTGAAATTCTTATAACGGTCTACAAAACAATTATATGATCCTTATACAACTGAGAAGGGCCCATTTTTATACATCTGTTTGGTTGTATAACAGTTCTATTAAAAGTTTATACAACTCTTATATGACTGTTTAATACACATTTATACAACTCTTAATCGACTGTTTTATAATCATTTATTCAGATACTGAAATTCTTATAACGGTCTACAAAACAATTATGATCCTCATACAACTGGAAAGGGCCCATTTTTATACAACTGTTTGGTTGTATAACAGTTCTATTAAAAGTTTATCCAACTCTTATATGACTGTTTAATACACATTTATACAACTCTTAATTGACTGTCTTATAATCATTCATACAGCTACTATGAAATGATTTAATAGTGTGTCATGTAGTCACACCTATAAAATGGGATTAAAGCGGCACTATGAAGGTCTTACAAAATGGTTTTATAATGCAATATATTTTTTTATAATGCTGTTATTTCGAGCACAATGGAAACATTTTATCATATAGCAGTTTATAACAGCATTTCATTTTTTAATATCAGAACCAAATTATATTTCAATTTGAACGTGCATCCTACATTTCATTTGTAGAAATGGAGACTAATCAAAACGACTTGGTCCGTTTGGGCGGACATCGATAGTAAAATAATAATTTAATTTTAATGCGCTGCAAACTTTACTGATAGATTATAGGTATATTTTTGGAAACAAAATGAAGCGCTTCAATTCTGGTTAAGTTTCAAGTAGATACTTGAAAAAAATAATTCCATCCCATCTCTTATTATTTTAGCTAATTTTCAGTTCAGAAAAATAATTGACCAATTTTCATCTATTTGGTAGAATAACTTCAAAGTTATTTATTCCAAAAATATTTAAACCACATTGATATGTTCCACGATAAAGTTTATCTCCTCCCCACTTTGTGAAAAACGCATTTTGATGCAGTTTTGGAAGACGTAAGTAACAATTACCAAAAAGGTATCAATTGCACTTGACAACGTGATGTCAGCTTACCAAACTTGGGTAACAATCTGTTTCATTAAGGAGAAAACTTATCATCACACATGTTCATAGGAACTTTCTTTCTTAAAATTGGATAACGAATAGTCCACAATAATATTCCAGAATACGAAAATAGGATAAGGATGCTCTTTAGTACGCCCTTTATAGGTACATTTGTGGAGTTATTCAAATAAAGTCTAATATAATCATTCCTCATTGAAATATGTGATTAATTTTTTCGCATTACTGTTTATATTTAAATTTTTTATTATTTCTATTTAAATTGGAAACACAACACAAATTGTAGTAGTATATTTAAAAGGTGAAATTTCAGGTTATATTGCCAATCCAAACAGGAAAAAGGATTTTACACTGTGGAAGACTTAAATACGTTGCTATACAACAAATTTTTGGAGTTAATCGTTATTCCTTGGATCCTTGACGACTTAAAGTAAGTTTATGTATGTTAATTAAGTCATTATTATATTCTTAACTAGTAAATCAATAGTAAATCAAATCAAAAACTGTTTTACAAAACATTGAAGTCATTAAGAAAGAAAAAACACAAGAAATAACATGGATAAAAAATAAAAAAGGAGATATACTAAGAAACGAAAACGAAGTAATTGATAGATGGAAAGAGTATTTTGAGGAATTATTAGGAGCAGACAGCAAAGTTCAGGACATTAACAAAAAAAAAGGATGCAATAATAGAAAATGAAGACATTGTAACTCTAAAAGAATTACAGGAAATAATAAATGAATTGAAAAATGGAAAATCTCCAGGAATTGATAAGTTAACAGCAGAAATGTTCAAGAATTTAGGGAAAACAGGAACAAAAATATTATTGAACATAACAACATTGCGTGGAGGGAAGAACAGATTCCAGAAGATTGGAAGACAGCCCTAATACTTCCAATATATAAAAAGGGGGATAGACAAGACTGTAATAATTATAGAGGAATAAATTTACTTAGTACAGCTATGAAAGTATACGAGAAGATTAAAGACAGTAAGCTAAGACCAATGATAGAAAATACTCTCGAAGAATCGCAAAGTGGATTTAGAAGAGGTCGAAGCATCCAAGACCACATATTTACGGTGAAAGAGATAATTGATAAGTTCTCACAACAAGAAAAAGAGGTATATATAGGATTCATAGACATGAAAAATCTTTTGACAAAGTACCAAGGGAGAAGTTATGGAAAGTACTAGAAGGAAGGGGAGTAAACTACAAAATAATAGACATAATCAAAAACATTTACAAAAATAATAGAAATTGTGTGATATACAAAAATAAAACATCAGAACTATTTTCAACACAAGAAGGATTAAGGCAAGGAGAGGGACTAAGTCCATTATTATTTACAATTTTTATTGATGAAATAATTAAAAAATCGTCAACCAAAATGGCAAAACTACACGTTGGATACAGACATTTAGGAAGAGTGGATATGTCAGAAGCAGCTTTTGCAGATGATTTAATAATTATGGCAGGGAAAGAGGAGGATTTACAAAAGATTATGGAAATATGGAGCAGGTATCTGAAGAATTTGGAATGACAGTTAACCAAAGTAAAACCAAAGTTATGGTTATAGGACCGAAACAAACACATTTAAATATACAATTAGATGGAATAAAAACTGACCAAGTTAAAAGATATAAATACTTGGGAGTAGAAATAGAAGAAAATGGAACGCAGGAAGTCGAAATTACCAATAGAGTACAAAAAACGATGAAACTTTATCACACGATGAGCTCGACATTTATAAATAAAAAATAAATTTCCAAGAAAACGAAGTTAAATGTATTTAAAACAATTTACAGGCCAATATTAACATTCGGATATGAATCCTGGGTATTAACAAAGAGACAAAAGAGTCGAATACAAGCAGTTGAGATGAAGTATCTTAGGCGAGTTAAAGGAGATACAAAGAAAGATAAAATAAGAAATACGAAAATAAGAGAAGACCTTGAAATAGAATCAACACTTAAATTTATTGAAAAGAGACAATTGAGCTGGTGGGGACATTTACAAAGAATGAACGATACAAGACCAGTTGAAAAAGTATGGCAATCAAAATACAAGAAAGAACGAAAAAGGGAAGACCAATACAAACATGGGATGGTGTTATGGTAGGCATACTGCAAGAAAAAGGTAAAACATGGACAGAAGCAAAAACAATGGCAAGAGATAAAAAACAATGGGCTAAATTTGTACAAGAATAAGATTCTATCTGGACCGAAGCATCAATGAAAAAATGGAATAAAGGTATCGTATGGATACCCTGATATAATTCATTATATAAAGGCACAAAGAGCCAGGTGGTTGGGACATATATGCAGAATGCCTAAAGGTAGACACACTAGTAAAGCGATCCTTGAAGGAGAAGGAGGTAAAAAACGAAGAGGCAGACCGAGGAAGAAATGGGTGGAGACGGTAGTAGAGGACATAAAGGAAAAGGGGATAGAAGATTGGAGAAGAGTTGCGGAAGATAGGAAAAGGTGGAAAGCCCTAGTAAGAAAAATAGAGGAAGATGAAGAAACCTAATTTAAAAAATGTATACAATTGGTATACCTATGTAATTAATAAGTCATGGGCCTCTAAGGCCTGTAGAACTGTAATATATATATATATATATATATAAGCATAATGCGATGTACCTAGTTGGAATAAGTATAATTGTAAAAGTATACCCTACACCTTGATTGATACATTTTCCACGAAATTGAGGTGAAATTATTGACAACGAAAAAAGGACCCCGCACTAAGACCAGTTTCGGTGGAAATCACTGGAGTTTCAATATGATGTAGCCTATGCCATCCTGAGAAAGCTACCGTGTTAGCGAAACGCGTCACGAATGTATTTGCTCAAATAAAATGAAGATTTAAACAAATTAAAGTGTTTTATTTAATCGCTTAGTAGGATCTCCATCAAGTTAAAACCTCATCTATTGAATCAATTTTTAGTTATTATTATAGGACTCTTATCTATAATTTTTCGATTATTTCAATAATTACTACAACAAACTGCAATATTTAGTTATCTATAACGCAAAAAAATACTGATCAAGATAAACAAACAGTGAAAATATTTACGCACACGACAAAGTAACAGTGGGAAGCCATTTTTGACAATAATAACAAATTCACGTCCGATGAGGATATTGCTTTTCTCAAGGAATGGTAGACTTTTGAACATTTGGTTCAATTTTATAGTTTTTTTCATTTGTTTTGTACAAAAGATCAAGTAAAACTTTCTTATATTATCTTACTATGATTGAATATTAGAATTTATCTCAATTTTATCAAAGTAATATGATTTCGTTTATAATTCACCTTTTGTTTCGACAAACAATTTATTTTTGGTGCTATCAATAAATTTTTATGATGAAATATTTCAAACGACCAAAATACATTCATAGTACCTATTTGTTTCCATTATGTCACGTATATCAGTAGCGGTGCGACAAACGTATGTGTATAAGTATTTTGAGGTTATATTTGGAGACATCAAGATCTATTCTGCCCCCTTTCTTCTATCTAGTGTCTGACAAAAGTCTCAGGAATTAGTGTAGCTCCTTTAGGAATTTTTGAATGTCTGCAGGATTAAGCTTAGGTAAGTGTCCTTCTTCTATTCAGTAGTCTCCTAGGTGTTGTGCTTCAGGATTGTGTATTGCCGTGCAAGTAGACTCCGTTTCACATAAAAAGAAGCCACGTGAAGTTTGCGAACTGTCTTGCACAGAAACCAAAACCTGTTTTGTTCATCTATGTCGCCTCGTAACGACCGTTTTAAAATTATGCCACATAAAAAACTTGGTTGGTGTTAAGGGGAAAAATTATTCACAGTAAGGCAGACAAATTCTAATTCTGTGTTAACCTACAAAATGTTAAAACGGTACGCTACCGAATGTCAATATGGTGCTGGTTTTGACAACAATTTCACGCATACGACAGCAACTTCAAGTGGCTTCTTATGTGAAACGGAGTCTATATAGATGGAGATTTGTTCTTCCATTTCACATAATCTGCATTCTTCTGCTTCCATCACTCTGGCCAAGACATTTTGTTCTCACCTAGTTGTAGTCTCCCAGGAGTATCTTCTATATTATCCAAGCACCACCTCTTCAGTTCATCTGCTATTCCATTTTTTCAATTCTGGAATATATTCCAGCGGAACAGAACAACACATTTGAATTTGAGCGTATACCTTATCCCTCGTCTGCTGCGCCGTGGTCACGCCAATCAAAACGCGTTCTTGGACACACCCCCACGTTCGTTACTTTTACTCACGTTTTAAACGTTCCGAATAATTATCTTATTTCATCTTAACGCGCCACGACAACGCTGGTCATTGGCACACAAAAATAGTTACAAATATTTACATACAGTTATAAAAAGTTTGAAATTAGATTTTACGGTATAGACACAGATTATAAAGAGAACAGATACGAAAGCTTGACAGAGAACAGTAAAAAGAGAGAGAGATGGGTGGACATACCCATTTGAATGCCCATCGTCTTATGTCGACTCCGTTCGGGCTGCTTCGCGAAATTTGTCAACAGGGTTGTCAATTTGCATAATATTTCCTTCAATTTACGATCATAGGTCAATTATTTTATAAGAATTTTTTTAAGTGTGATAGTTATACAGATGCAAATATTCGATAATTACTTGTTTTAAATCAATTTTATTAACGTTAAGAGAATTATACAATTAAAAAGTTTATAATGTATAAAAATCATAGCATAAATATATACTTTTTTCACAAACCACATCCTTGGCAATCATGCACAATAACGGTGACGGCTAACCTAACCTAACATAATCAAAACGTCAAAACATGCTCAAAATCAGTTGTAATCTGTTCTCAAAATTCATAACGCTATTTTTGTTTGCAACATGGTTTGAAGGTGTTCAATCGGCGATATTAATTGTGTTATTTGACTAATCTATTGTGCGTTATGGTAATATTAACTATAAAAATATAGTAGTATAGACTATTATTCCTATAAAATGAATAAACATCAAGGCGGAGTGTATTCATACAGAGACTGTCCAAATACATTTTATTCGGAAAGAAAAATAAAGTTCTTTCGATTTCCAAGGGATGAAAGTATTTAATTCAATATCCCGGCCTATGATAAAAGAAAAGTTTTTCATATTAACTTTGGTGCTACAAATTATTATCAAAATAGGTGTATATTGTATTCCCTTTGATAATAAATAAATCAAGAATTATTTGTACTCTAAAATTTTATTGATTTTTGTAATTATTTGTGTTATCTAAAAATGTATTTATTAATTAAACTCCCAAGGGTAATGACTATTTATAACAAATCATAGGTATGTACATATAGGTATTAAATAAATAGTTGTTAGAAAAAATAATTTACTTGAATATTTTCGACAAGTGCAA
>CAJUYH010005896.1:0-21722 GCA_910591685.1 Galerucella tenella
ATGTGAAACGGAGTCTAGTATGTCTACAATGAATCAATGGCTTAACCCAAAGTTGCCATTTTGACTTCAATGCTAAGTGAAAAGTTAACAAAAAATTGTGTTTTCCAGATGTTACAGTTTCTGAGACAAACATTGAATGCCATCCAATATGCCTAAGAATATCATTTTAAATGGAAACAATACATTTAAGAGGTCTGTGAACGTACAATTGGGAATTTTCCTTGATAAATATGTGAAACGTGCGGGAAATGAAGTTTTCCAGTCACTGAACTCGAAATACCAAGGATTAGCTACTATTTGTAAGCCTGAATAATTCAGTAGAATCATTTTCTGAGTCAAAATCATTTGTGTTATAACACTTATTAGTAAATATTTGTTCAGTTCAGTCAACCATCGAGTATGGGGTGTCCTGAATAAATATATTTTGCAGAGCTTAATATTTGAAACAAAAGTACTTATATTCCCAAGTAGCAATTTGAATTCTATAAGGTTTGTATAAACAGCTACAAGATATATCTTATAGGATACTAAGATTCTTATAACGGTCTACAAAACAATTGAATTATCCTTATACAACTGAAAAGGGCCCATTTCCATACAACTGTTTGGTTGTATAACAGTTCTATTAAAAGTTTGTACAACTCTTATGACTGTTTAATACACATTTATACAACTCTTAATCTACTGTTTTATAATCATCTATATAGCTCCCATAAAATGATTTAATAGTGTGTCATGTAGTCACATCTATAAAATAGCATTGAAGCGGCACTATGAAGGTCTCACAAAATGGTTGTATAATGCAATATATTTTTTCATAATGCTGTTATTTCGAGCACAATGGAAACATTTTGTCATATAGCAGTTTATAAAAGCATGTCATTTTTTAGTGAAGAATATCAGAACCAAATTATATTTCAACATGAACGTGCATCATACATTTCATTTGTAGAAATGGAGACGTATCTATCAAAACGACTTGGGCCGCTTGGGCGAACTTCGATGGTGAGAATTATAATTTCATTTGGATGGTTTAATAGCACAAATTTTGATGCGCAGCAAATTTTACTGATAGATTATAGGTATATATTTAGCAAGAAAATGAAGCGCTTCAATTCTGGTTAAGTTTCAAGTAGATACTCAAGAAATAATATTAAAATAGAGAATCCTAAAATACTTTCTTTTTATTATTTTAATAGTTTATCACTTCATATGGATGTTCTTTCACAATATAATTCTCTAAATAATGATAAAATATCATTTTTCAATACAGTTTCATGTTTCCAACTCAATTGCTCATAATGGCGACGATAGCGGTACAAGAGTTGCTTATTTAAACATGGCGATTTATAATACAAAAATTTTATCCCAAAGAAATGCCTTGAACAATATTTTATTGTAAAATGGAACGGTATACGATAACTGTTTTATAACGAAGAATATTTAGGCACCATACAACTAAAAAGTGTTTTATAATGCAACGCAATTGAATGCTATACAATATTTATTATTCAACATTATACAGCTTCAATAAGACAAGCTTAAGTAACTTTTTTATAATGTTGTAGCTGTTAGTTATATGGTAGATTATAGAACTTTTATACGATAGGTATAAAAGTCTTATGAAATGAAATTTTTGATATCGTATGAGCTTGCTTATAAGGTGATATATCATTTTAAAAGAAATGATCGAATAATGCGCTATAGCATATAATTTAAAATTCACTATAGAATCTTTTAATACAACAATTTCCTCTAAAAAAGAAAATTATCGCAACAGAAGGCTTATTAAAAACAAACAGTCCTTAAAACAACGCTATTTGACTGTTATACAACAATTCAGTCCTCTTAGAATTCCATTTTGCTAGTTGGGTTGGAGAAAATAAAAAAGACATTACACATGTTTGAAGTAGCAACGTTTTCAGTTGCGTTCAGCAATTTATCAACACTCACACTGGTTTTATCAATGTGAACGTACACTGTGCTATTCATGAAAAGCGGCATAGGGATTCCTGTACAAAACTGTCAAACGTGAGCTAACTTTTTTACCAAGTAGCGTTCATAAAAAATAGTAACAGATTTGGAAAAGTCGTTGAAAAATAAGTTCAAAGTCGAACTCTATTTTAATACCACTTTCGAATACTTTTAACCGAGTAGGAAATAACCAGGGTAGGGGCTCGGGAAATTCTAAAGTTTGATTTGGAATATGGTGGTTCGATTTGCCGCTGTGGCGAGATTTTTTTCACAAATTTTTTCTGAAAAACATCAAATTTAAAATAAAGCAAAACTATTTGTTCCAAAAATTTATTCATTTGATGGGATGCTTAAATATTTCTCTGTTTGCTGCTATACAGTGTCCCAAATAATCATAAAAGTTACGCCGTACATTATATATGAATAAATCTTTAAAGCAAATAACTCAGCTTCATTTTAAATTTAATGTTTTTCAAACAAAAATTGTGGGAGGGAACTAAAAACAAAACAAAAATTCTACCACAGCGGCAAATCGAACCGCCATACTTCAGGTTTAACTTTCAAATTTCTCGTGCTCCCACCCTGCTGGATATTCCCTACGCAGTTGAAAGTATTCAAGAATTTTATGAAAATGAAATTCGACTTTTTGAATCATAACTATTCATTTTTCCATTAAACCAGAGCAAATTGAAAAATTGAAGAGAATTAAGAGTACATTCGAGCTTATTTTCTAACGACCTTTCCAAATCTGTCATTATTTTTTATGAACGCTATTTGGTGAAAAATCTTGCTCGCCTTGGCAGTTTTGTATTATCATGAGTTACTGCGACCCATATAACAATCAAACTCGGAACACCCAATACAAACAGCAAACCCCAATTTGAAATTTTAAAAGATTTTAAGAAAAGGTTCCAATTTTTGTCTTTGTTCCAGGATCAAGAAAACTCTTTGGAGGATACCGAATAACTCCTAGATACTGCAAGGCATCTAAACCACCCTCAGAACCACTAGGAGGTCCAAACATATGCATGTTCAACCATGAATGTAGACAAAAAGAAGGTTTAGTAGTTGGAGCATGTATGGATGGCTTTTTATTTGGTGCCTGTTGTCAACTTCCACAAGGCGTATCTGTTGGGAATTATTTGGAAGAAAATGTCGTTCCTCAGTATGTCACAGAAAATAGTCTATTCTCAAAAAAGCCTCATACCACTCCTTTAGATATAACTTCGTTAGGAGTATCTCAAATCGCTGAATCCTTATTGAGCTCAGGAGTGCTCCCAACTGCGATGGATAACGAAGTCGTGCAAGTCAGTCAGCACCAAAAATTCTCCACGACTGGTGTGACACACCCACATGCACCCGACACTATACTTGTGGGTCAAGATGAAAACGAAATAAATTCTGATTACTTCAAGCCTACTACACAACCAGCTGAAAATAAAAAAACAACTGTAAGGAGTGGTGAATATCCCAGTACTCCAATTTTAGCCCTTTCAATCTCCAACGCACCTTTGGAGTATACCACTGTATCAGGTTTCAGTAGACCTATATTTAGACCGAAACCCATAAAACCCAATGATAATAATTATGTTCTCATACCAACTATAGCACATAATGCTCCTAAACCTAATTCAACACAAGACTATGATTCTATCGTTAACATTTTACAAGTTATTAATGGCAATGCAACTGGCAGACCCACGCTCGCAACTAAAGCACCTCCATCCACTCAAAAACTTCCATCCACTTCTTATGTTTTTAGTACCACTTTACCTCCAAAACGTACTCAGTCAACACCGACCAAAAGAAAACCAGCTACAAAAATACCCTATACGCCGACAACTACATTTTTTAGCTCCACAAAAACCACGTATGCTGTTTCTCCAGGTGCTTTTATTACTTCCGCTAAGCCACCATCCACTTCTTACGTTTATAGTTCAACTCCGTCTAGACGCCCTCCTCCAACACTCGATTCGCATTTAGTTGGGTCGACCTATGGTGAAAACTCTTTATCTAGTAGTTTTCCCACTCCAGTACCAACTATAATAGTTTTATCACCTGTAACTGAAGGAATTGGAGCACAAAGCTCAAGTCCTGATTTGCAGCAATATCCTTCAACGTTACAAAGACCTTCAGCTCTACCACAAAAAAAACCAGCTACCAGTAAACCAATTCATCACCTAACAATTAATCAGCATGTAACTCAGAATATTTACAGCTCCACAGAGCCACCATCATCATTCGGTTCTAGTGAAAGACCCTCGCCCACTGTGCTCATAACGCCAAAACCAAGTATATTATTTAAACCGTCAGATTCATTTGATACCGTTGAAGTTGGAACAATCCCATCTTCAGCAGATGATAATGTCAACTTCCCCCCAGTTAGAAATCCCAATTTGAATATGTCTAATATTCCATCGATTAACGAAAATGATATAACCACCCCAGTTTTCATAGAAGATGAAGCATTAAATGCTAACGTTGAATCTTTTGTGAATAAGATAATCGAGGGATTGCAGGAACCATTCCATGGATTGAAAGAAGTCGTTTATAATCGAAAAAATTCTACTCTGTTAACTGTTGGCACAACTACCAAAACAACAACTAAGAAACCTCTAAAGCAAAGTATTGTTACTAAAAAACCGGTAATTACCACGCTTAAACCGGTGGTAACTACTTTAAGGCCTGTAAATACAAAAGTCACAACTACCCAAAGACCCATTACAACGACAAATAAAAAGACAGGCAATAAGAAGACCACTTCTGTAACGACAACTAAAAAACCAAGTTCAAGTAAGAAAACTAAACCTACCAAGAAACCAGTAACAACAACACAAAGTTATATAGAACCATCTGCTGACAGCGTAGCAATCGACAGTGAGGATTATAGAACAGGTAATTTTTAGGTGTGTTCCCGTAGCAAGTTCCTAACTGTTACGGACATGCTATGGACATATTGAGTCTGCGCAGTATCAGAGTTCAGGCTCTGCTGGAACGCTTTTTTTGATTCTGCGCAGACTCAATATGTCCATAACAGTTAGGAACTTGCTACGGGAACAAACCTTTTATTTCAAATACAAAATATGAAATTTAATATAGTAAAAACCAAATAAAGTTGCGTTTACGTCACCAAGGTCGTATTTCTATCGCATGTGTGGCTACATTTCTATCGAAAAGTGCATATAATTGAATTTGTTAATTAATCGGTTCTAAAGATAACCCAATTAATAAAAAAACTTTTGTACCAAAATGATGTATAAGCAATATAGCTTTATTGGGTTTAGACGTCCCTCGATGTAAACATTTGTGTTAAAGTTTTCATAAAGAAGCCTCCAATTATTGACGGTAAAACAGTCACTGCCAGAAATAATGTCATGTTGCGGCGTTGTTTGTGACTTTTCTACTTGTGTAGTGTCATCGATTTTTGAGGTTATAGTTACTTTCACTTCACAATATGTTGATTTGTTTAATGTTAGTTTTTGTCTTTGAAAATACGTTCATTATCAAACATATTTTATTTTATTGCTTGTATTTTTATTATGTTTATTTATCAAAAGTTTTGGTAACTCAGTAATAACCTTACCACTTTTATTCTAGAATTCCTTACTTTGTGAAATCTATTCATAAATTTAATTGACACAAAACGTAAATGAAAAAACTCCACACTATATTGAACGAAAACTATCAAACTATCGATAATTTTGTAGTTTTCATTTATAATATTGTGAAATTTTCTACATTTACGTTTTTTGTTTACTAACAACGCTGCAAATATTCACAATGATGGTTTTTTGGTTATTATTATTTGGTTTTTACTATATGAAAAATGTCTCCCACATAAACCACTTGCTGGGGAGCGACATGCCCGATATTCAATCATTTGTGAGCTCATAAAGCAAATTAACAGCAGATGGTATAAATCCATTGGATTGTTGATATACACTGTTTATTTTCTGCAGCATGATTCTTGCAGCCTAATAAAATGTTTAATATTGCTTTCAATACTGCAGACTCTGGGTGCGGCAGATAAACGGCCAATTGAAAATATCTGGAGAACTGAAGGTATCTGAATTATGAAAATTGTCCTGAAGGGGTTTTGAATAATGAGCTATTTAATAAAAATATTGCTGTCCCCATTCTATTTCCGGTTATACCGGAAGCTGCACATAACTTTGTGATTTTCAATGAAATACCCTGTATATTTTCCAATTAATACTTCTCTATACCTATTTTGAACTATTTTAGTTGTAATGTTTTTTATATGGAATTTATACTTTTTACCATGTACATAAAATTCAATATTCTCTAATGTAATTTGAATAAAAGTTTAAATTTCCTAGGAACAATTTACCACATACTGCTTTATCGTTTACACTGTGAAGTTTCCTTTTTTATTATACAGGGTGCTGTCAAAATTGGAATAAAAACGTAATCCACAATCTTCGCGTAATTCCTTTTTTTCAAATGGGACACCCTGTATGTAATCATTCATTTTAGGAGAATACGTTGCCCACTATCGATTTGTATTACTATTCCCATACCTATCTCCGGCAGTTTTCAAATAAATCACCTATATACATTTTTGTCATGAAAAATTAATTTTCTCATAGGCTCATTTATCAAGTCGCCTATGGAATATTCTGTCAAATGTCAGTTATTGTTATTGTTTAGTAGTCACCTTGTATGCCGTTGTGTATAATAATATAATAATAGTTCAACCGCCATCATAACAGTCACTTCAACTGGAGTGACGAAAATCCTGAAGTCACATGGGATAGTAAATTTCAAGTGTCCTTTTCGTTTAATGTTTTTTGTGCTGTGAAAAATAATAAGATATTCGATTTCATGATTTATAACGAAAATTCAAACGTGAAGCGTCACTGCAGAATCTAACGGCAAGTAATTGTACCAGCAATGCACGCTTTACCTAATAATGAGGCTAACGAAGCTTGGTTTCAACAAGATGGTGCACCGGCTCACAAGACTCGAGAAGTAGGCACATTGCTTGATGGAATAGTTAACGATAAATGGATAGCTAATAAAGGTTCATTTCTCTTGCCATCAAGATCCCCACCATTGTCACCATTAGATTACTATATTTGAGGATAAGCTGAAAATGAAGTATTTTCTGAACCTGTCACTACTAAGGAAAATATGATAAACAAAGTCCTCCACGTTTTTAACGAGAAAGATGGAAAATCACTAGCAAGAGCTACTTATGAAAATCTGATTAAAAGAGTCCATAAATGTTTGAAAGTTGATGGGCAACATTTTGAATATTTGTAGCATTAAAAATCTGGTGCCGTATCTGCATAATTGTTCAATGTGTAACTCAATAAATTAATACCACATAGCCTATGAGAAAATTAATTTTCCATGACAAAAATGTATAAAGCTGATTTATTTGAAAACTGCAAGAGATAGGTCTAGGGAATTGTAATACATATAGATAGTGGGCAACGTATTCTTCTGAAATAAATAATCATATACAGGGTGTCCTGTTTGAAAAACAGGAATCACGCGAAGATTGTGGATTCCGTTTTTATTCCAATTTTGACAGCACCCTGTATAATAAAAAAGGTAACTTCACAGTGTAAACGATTAAGCGGTATGTGGTAGGTGGATAGCTCCTAGGAATTTGAACTTTTATTCAAATTACATTAGGGGAGATTGAATTTTATGTATTACAACTCAAAAACGGTTCAAAAAAGGTATGAGGAAGTATTAACAAAAATGTTCAGTATAACGTCAATGTTCCTGAAATAGAGAAATATACAGGGTCTTTTATTGAAAATTACAAAGTCATGTGCAACTTCCAGTATAACTGGAAGTAGAATGGTGACGGCAATATTTTTATTGAATAGCTCATTATTCAAAACCCCTTCATGCCAATTTTCATAGTTCAGATACCTTTAGTTCTCGAGATATTTCTAATTGACCGTTTATCTGCCGCACCCTGTATAGCTGATATTATTGTTGCATAATCTCATTGCTGAAGAAGATCTTCAGCAAAAGTATGTTATGTTAAATAGCTTTTATCAACCATTAGCCGATTGCTACAACTAATAATTGTGCTTCGGCTCATTTTCTACATGTATTTTTTATAAATGTACAGTCAAAGTCAAATGAAACGCACAAGACAAATACCAAAATTTAATTGGTTTCAATGATTTATTGTGAGCCTTCGCTAAAATGTATTAGAAATACTTCAATTGTGACCTAAAAAACGTATATCTGTTTGACGGGGATAGCAGATGTTTAAATGATGCAGTCTCAACCTAATGTAGTTGTGCGTTTCATTTGACTTTGACTGTACCTTAGTGTGCTTGTCGGGTGTGGTTTCCACATAATCATGTGGGCTCTTCACACAATCATGTAATTGTACTCCGACCATTTTCTTCGTTACCTAAAGAGAGGGTTCCTGTCTGATGTACAGCGCAGTAATCGTATTAGGTGAATCAATAGGTGAATTTGTATGCAAAAATTCCTAGTAGAAAACGGACTGTGCCATCTAGTGTCAGACACTATGAACTCTGATATATTTTCGTTTCGCAAATGTTGCTCACGAAATTTTAATGGACATTTGTAACAAGTCATTTTTCAGCGGAATGATCGGATAATTAGGAGCGACGAAAATTTGGATAATCTGGAAAATTGTCATTTTTTCAAAAGATCATATCGCACCTCTAGAAGAACAATGACGCAAGTGTAAAAATTTCGAAAATTCAGTTAAATATGGCAAACGTGTCAAAAATAATCATTATTTCCAATGGTACAATGACCTAATTGTAGTATGCACCGGTGTGCTATAGGGAAGGTGCGTCGTTGTTCCATTTGTATATATAGGTTACCTTCTTTTGGAGCAACCTCGACGTAACCTTCAATTGTGTTTTGAGCCCGGACCAATACACACGTGTTTTGTTAGTACAACGACGTAATTGTAAATTGTGACATTGTTGATCTATAGTACAAAGGGTTTTTGCACGACTTCAACTGGAATAACGACGTAGTGCCCTACGCAGAATGTGGGAGATGCGGTTCATAGCACCATTGAAAAGTCGATCAAGAAGGCGAAAAAGTCAGGACCTATATACGTACCTGATCAGTACGTTTCTTTAATAAGATCTGCAAAGAAAAAAGGGAATCCTTTTATTGTAAAAGAAATGAGCTTCGGAGATTTTATGGATTTGAAGCTGCTAAGTGATGAGATGGCCTTCAATCACTCAAAAAATGATTTGAAAAAGGTCATGATTACTACTTCTACAAAACAAGCTATGATGATTCGAGCTGGAAACTGGTCCAAATTAAAACTGTCAGTAGACGTTCGTCTGGAGCAAGGGGTATGAAAAATATATGCTTGAAGCCCGCATACAATTCGAAATTGCCAATAAGTACAAATAGAAAGGCAGATATACAAAGTTAAATAAACAGTAACATAATTCCTAGATTTTATGAACCGTTTTTCAGTACCTATTCCTAAGTTGTAAGAGTTGTATTTAGTATTACTCATCTAGTTTTCTCAAGCTTTTGTTATACATATTTTTTTAAACTTATTTCCCAACAGGCTACCTTCCCGAAGCAATAAGTTTTGTGAAACATGGGATCCAATAAATAAATTTTTATACTAAATTGTGTCATAATTTCACGAATATTGAAAGGCGCAGTGGAACAATGACGCAAATGGAAGGTCATTGACTTCTAAAAGCTGTAACTGTTAATTTTTTCGGAAATTTCTGGAAATTAAATGCTTCATCTGGAAGTAGAATACATTTTCTGTTCATCATAACTTTCTTGTTTTTTTGAAAATTTACTGTTGCTCTGTTAATCAATAATTAGGAATAAAAAAACTTCAATCGTCAATTCTGAGGAATTGCTTTTTTTGCACTTGAGTCATTGTTGTTCTAGGGATGCGATATCGAAGATATACGTTCTGTTGCTCTATATCTGTTTTTTTTTAAACGTTCTCCATTTTTAAAATCGGACTATCTATAGCGAATTGAATGATTGCAATAGCAACTGCAACAATAGTACCTAATTTACGTTACAACACCGGAAAGTAGTGGTTTTCAGGTCGAGACAAGCAGATTCCAGCCGAGCCGTAGGCGAGTCCTGGAAGCTTGGTGAGACCTGAAAAACACTAATTTTCGGTTGCGTGACGTACAATATTTTTTAAGACAGACACTTCGATATACATTTGATTCTTCATTTTACTTTTTATAACAAAGTGATTAACAAAACTAAGACCAGATGAAATAATAAGCTTGACATGATCGACAAATTAAAAATCGACGAACTGTCATCACTCTACAATATATCAAAACGTTGTTACCATAGTAACGAAATCAAGGTAGATCGTATTATAAAAACGATTGGAAAATGGAATAAAATGGACATCAGGGACCGGCATAAGCTTTTTCCGGTCCCTAGCGTCCATTTCCCGGTCTTGATCGGTAAAACGGTATTTTCTGGACGAAAAATTGACTATAATGTGTATATTTTCTGGTCGGTCTAAAAAAATGGTAAATTACACACCGAGGTGGGAAAAGTTTCATCACTATCGAAATATTACGAATGGAACTTCCTACCAAGGTTTGTGTACTATTCCATTCACAGCCATCATATCCCGATCAAAATTAATAAATATTTATTTCGTTTTAAAGACATCAAAAATATTACATTTGACAACTTTCACCCATATAAATAAATTTCAGATATAGTCAGATGAATATTAAGTTCGCGAATAATAAATTAAGAAAAATGTCCTCCGATGGAGAATTGATGGATTGTACCTTGCCAGAAATGGGTATTATAATACACATAGATTCAACAGTTTTGCATCACCTTCTTCGGATGCGAAGGAATTTTTTTGCGCTAGCAACTTTTTGTTGGCTTGTTTATCATTGTTTACCATTTCAATATGTTCCATATTTTTTGCAATATTAAGATGTTAACAGTTTTTTTTGTAAGATAACACTTTTAGTGCGATCATTTTAACATTCAAGTCATTTGATTTTTACGATTTTAAGTGCAAACATGAATCGTCAAGGCATGAGTGAGATTGACCATGCAAGAATAGTGGCTTTAGTTGAAGAAGGTCATTCTCAAAGGTTTGTGGCGAACAAAGTTGGCGTTTGGCAAAGTGATATGTCTCGTGTATGGAACCGGTATCTCCAGACCAATTCTCTTCGTGAAAGACCTAGAAGCGAGAGAAGGCGTGTCACTAATCAGCGGCAGAGCCGCTATATCCACTCAACTATCCGAAGAAACCCCACCACGGCAATACCAGCGTTGGGAGTTCAAGTATCGATCTCGACATTACGAAGACGAATACTTGCGACAGGTTTGAGGTGTCGCCGACCAATAAGAGTGCCCAGACTACAACCTGAGCACAGAGTTCGCCGACTACAGTGGGCTCAAGAACACGCGGCCTTGCCTGAAGAATTTTGGAATTCGGTGTTTTTGTCCTCCGACGAGACAAGGATTTGTTTGGTACAAGATAGCCATCGAATACGTGTGTGGCGGGATCCAACGAGAGCTGCTCAGCTTGCCCATGCTCGCCCCGTGCCGCTGCTCAGAGGAGAAAGTGCTATGTTTTGGGCTGGTATAATGTTAAATGATCACACAGAATCAATTCATGTGGAGGGAACGATGACTGGTGATAGGTATTTGAGAGAAATTCTACATCCTCACATGAGACTATGGCGCGCAGCTGTTGGCAATTCCTTCGTTCTTATAGACGATAACACCCGACCTCATCGGACAGAGCTGGAAATGAGTATCTTGAAACTGAAAGGATCAATCGTTTGAACTGGCCTGCCCTATCTCCTGACATAAATCCCATAGAACATGCTTGGGACATGCTTGCCAGAGCAGTGGCAGCACGCAGAAATCCACCGAGGAGTGTACAAGAGCTTGTTCATGCGGCCCAAGAAGAATGGCGATATATTCCTCAACAGAATATCAATAATTTGGTAAACAGCATGGGCAGGCGACTTCAAGCTTGCATAAATTCTCTTTATTAAGAGTTCTCATGCAGGTTCTCACTTAACCTTTTCTTTAAAAAGAATCAATTTGTATTTAATTTATTCAATTTCTAAGAATACTTTTTATGTTTAAAGCAAGTTTATTATTGGATAATAAGAATGTTTGACAAATATACACGTTTTTTTTATTGAAACTAATTATTTGATTAATCTCTGATCCATTTATAATGGACACATTTTTTTTTTCGGAGATTTAGGGTGATGCAAAACTTTTGAATCTATGTGTATTTATCAATGTGTTATATTTTTGAATATAAAAAATATTCATCTAAATTAGATAATATAATGTACGATCACATTATTTCATAGGGCGGAAAGTGATGATGGCGGGTAATGAGGGCAGGAAGTGGGGGTGTGTAATATGACACTTCCTAACCTTCAATGACGTAAGTGATGACAGCATCACATATATGGTTGTGAATGAAAGTAATTGCACAATGTTACCTGCTTTTCGCGCACATAAAGTACATACAATGGACTTGTTTTCTACAAAGTTTCAACGCTATAACTTGAAAAACGACGACGATATTAAATTCGGAGAAAATTACGAATTTTTCAGCTTAACCGAATATTCTTCGCTCCTAACTAACTTCATCTCTTGACACCATTACGATTACTCTATAAGCTTTCGTGTTATCAACACAAAAACAAAAAAATGGCGTTTTTTTCGTTTTGAACGTTCATAAGAATTCATAAGCAGCATTTACGAGCTGGAAATATATCAGGTTCATACTACGTAATGTCTTCTACTTGATGGCACAAACCGTTTTCCACTGAAAATTTTGTCAAAAGATTACTATTTTGATGCTCTATTGCTTGGTCTATATAGAGAATCACATGGCAGAGCAATACTTTGACAAAAAAGCAGTCTCGTGAATGATGGAACAAGGCGCCCGGGATAAGGTAGGCCTCACGGAGTATCTGCCGAGCCAGAATAGGATAACAATCAGGATCCTGGTTGGGCTCGTGACAGGGCATTCTAGACTCAACAAATACATGGATAACATAAAATTGGTAAACACAACCATATTTAGGTTTTGCCAAGAGGATAAGAAATCCTCAGTGCTACTGCTAAAGCCTGACTAGGCAGAGGTTTTCAACGATAGGGAAAAACCACAACCCCCTCTATAAATGGATGATCTGAGGTTTGCCATTTTGAGTCTAGTAATGAGGACGGTTTGGATGAGGAACTCTAGAATAACAGGAAGTTGCACACATCAAATATGCAAAGAAGCACATAAGCCCCATATTTCCACAATCTGTTCAAGAATTTTCACTCGATTAGTATGATATACGACAAATAATGTCTATTGAATCTTAAGATAATAAATAGAAAAAGTTACTTATGATGTACTTGAATGGGATAGGTTGAGAGAACTGAGTAGTGGAATTTCTTGAGTACTGAAAAAAGGAGGTAGTCGCCAAATTTCATACTTCGTTATGTGAGGTTGCTGCAAAGAAGAAGTTGAACATTGCTGAGAACAGGGGGTGGACAGGCCTAGGTGAGTTAGATGACAGTGAGAAAAGCGTATAAGGCGAAGAAATGGCTAATTTTCTCCATAGTTCAGACTACTAGGAAGCACTGAGAAATACTGGATTTGGAGGCTGACAAGGAGATGCAGCTTCCGTGGTCTAGCTAAGAAGTACAGATAATTGCTTTGATGGAATACTTTTGTTGGAGCTCCATTGATAGTTACAGAGTTCTTTGATGATGATTAGTCTCTCTCAAATGATTCCAAAATTAAAGAATTCTCCAATACAAGGGAAGTTAAAAATTAGTCTGATAATTCTGCAATCATATACAGCAAGAGATCTTTTCTGACTCTCTTGTCATTTGATTCACTTGTAGATAAAGCTGGTGGATAATCCAAAATTAAAAGGCTGCTAGAAGCTGCAGCTCATTCACTGGGCTACCAGTAATTCGAAACCATAGGTTACTGGCGCAGTTTGTCGCAAATGGGGGTCCGTTAATTATGAAATCACTTTACTATTCAATTTATTGACTTTACAATTTGCATTGAACTAAATGATGATGGAAATTGAGAAAATTCAATAAGTGATTGAGGTATATTGACGGTTTGGAGTCATGGCAACCATAGGATGAATATGAATGGAAATAGCTGAAAACGCACCGGCTGCAATGTCTTTCAAATTAGCGAGCTCCACAACCCCTCCAGGACAGAATAAAACTTGTGCGAACCATCTGAAAAATTGCATCCCAATGCTGCGCTATGTAACAAAAAGTGACCAGATCAGCTGCTTCTTGGCGATATTTCTAAAGTACAAAGGTTGGTCATTGCCATCCGCTGAAAAGTGAATCCAAATGAAATGCCATTACAATTTTAGTATCTCCGTAAATATCAACGTGGATTAGCTACTTGTTCTGATAAGCCAAAAATATTTGTTACTTTGTCGTAAACAATGTGTTGTTCTGAGGCGCAACAAAATTTCTCGCTTCCAAACCTTGTGACGTAAATTATAAGCTATGATTTTCAAACCGTAATGACAGCAAGAGAAATGACATTCAAGGAACGCATAGTAGGTATAGTTTGGCAAGTTTATCTGTAGCTACGGGGCGTCGGTAAGAGGGGAGGAAAAACATGGCGTATATCTGTCAAACGTACAAATGGCGTACGGTACCTATTTTACCAAGTAAAACTGAAATTACAAAGGTAACTGACAATACGAACACCACTGGATAATCAATATCAGTCAATTGACGAAGTGAGAGGGAAGAACATACGCACGCGCTTGCCAATAAGAAGTCACCTGGTCGATAAAAATCACCAATTATGTAATCAGAGTGTGTGGTCATTATGGTTTTCGTACAACGTTGCCAGAGCTTTAAGAATCCCATAACAAATTTGGAAAAGTGTTCTCTTTTAATATTCATAAATTGGAAAATAATGTTAATAGAATAAATCCAACGAAACAAGCACATTATAAAATGAACGTTCAATCATATTTTTAATATTGTTAATAATAAAAAGACCCATTTATAATCATTATCACTACATAATCAGTTCTTCTATTTTTTCATAGTTAAACATGGCAATGTCGAATATTTCGACTGCATTCCTTTCACGGTTTCAGATAAACTTGCCAAAGTATACATACTTGGCTTGATGTCAGTGTCGTATTTTCTTGCCGTTTGCAAATGTCTCCAAAATCTGGGCAGATGTTTGGTTTGTCTCGGATGTCTTTTCCACTTAGAGCTGGCAGTTCAAGTTCCCAAATATCTCTTAGATTGATACAATAAACATGCTAAAGCAACATCTTGTTTGAAAAATCATATAAAAACTAATAGTATTTTCAAATACTACCTCTGAAGATTATCTTCATTGAATTGATAGTAGCAATTTACTCCCAAATCATGAAGTATAACAACTAATTGGCTCACATAAACTAGTCAAATAAAAATGATGGTTTTTTGTGAATTAGGCGGTTTGTACAAAGTGGCTTATAGATAATTTTTGATACAGTTTTCATCAAAAAACGTTCACTTTCCTGAGTATTCACAATATACTATATTTCAACCATACTTGTTCGAAATATAAATTGCAACGGACAGACGTCAACTGGGCACTTCATTGCAACATATTTTAAGTCATGGTTGAAGTCACAATAAATTAATATTCCATATTTATATAGCAAACATGCGATATTAACCAGCAAATGTCTTATGTTTTATATTATTTATGTTAGACTTGCACAGCACTAGCTTCTCATATGTTTCCCAGAAGGGCTATTCTTGTGCAAGGTGGATTAGGCAAGTATTTCCGTGTCGTGGTTGACACGTGAGCGCTGACAAGTCGATCGTGTCCTCAAGTGAATACTTATGAAATTTCATGAAATTAACATTTGATTGTCGATTATTTTTATCAAGACACCCAAGACAATCCTCAAAGCCAAGTAGAATCAGCTTACTTCAAAATTAACACTATTGTTTGTCGCTTTATCACTGTAAACATATCTCTATCCTGTTTGCTCATGTAGCGTTATCAGATATCCTGAATACGACTTATAGCCTGTATTTGACACTTGTGTTTCTACCTTATTGAGTTATCATATGAATTTCAGAATGTGGAGTCCGTCCCTTACATAGATCAGCGAAAATTGTTGGTGGCAAAGGAGCTGTATTTGGTGAATTCCCATGGCAAGTTCTTGTTAGAGAATCAACTTGGTTGGGCCTGTTCACCAAAAACAAATGTGGGGGTGTTTTAATTAGTCATAAATACGTGATGACCGCTGCTCATTGTCAGCCTGGATTCTTGGCTTCACTCGTAGCTGTATTTGGAGAGTTCGATATTTCTGGAGATTTGGAACAAAAACGACCAATCAGTAGGAATGTTAAGAGAGTTATAGTGCATCGACAATACGATGCACAAACCTTTGAAAACGATTTAGCTCTGCTGGAATTGGAGCAGCCAGTTCAATTCGATCAACATATCAGTAAGTATAGTTGTACATTTATAAACTTTTTCAGTTAACCGAGCATTTTTGATCTATAGCAATGCATGAAATCTGTATTTTTCAATCAAACTACACAAAAACTGGGTTGAATGCGAAAATTATTATTCAAGCATGCAACATCTATTCTAAGACAGTATAAGGAAAAATCGAGTTCAGAATTATAGAAAAATAGCTTCATTTTTCTGCCATAACAGTTACATTTAATATTAGCATTCCACTAAACTTGACTTCCTCAATAAAGCCATAGAGGGGGAACAAATAGAGGCAACAAACCATAGGCCACTGTGTAGGTGGGAATGTTCGTCTGAACTCCGATGAAAAGGGAAGAGACAGACGATCAGAGGTTTATCTGCCTTTATCTGTGGATACAGCATTTGCGCTATAAAATAAAGATAGGCTGAGCCTCCGACTTTCTATCTCTCTCTTAGATGCTGAGAGATTCCGAGCTGGCCTGTTGCCTCTATATATAGTATCTCTATGAATAAAGCTGTTCATTTGGTTATTCAACGTCGGTCTATTTCTGCGACTGAGCATAATCACCGACGCCGGGAACACTTTATACCCAACCGGAAATTTTGTTGAGTCCACTAGTGCTCGAACCATCTATGGACTCGGGATCTCGGCTTTACGCCTCCTGCGCTGTAGGCTGTACGGACTCTACGACGCTCTTCTCTAGGGCTACGTTCATAAACTTACTTCAGTTAGTAGAGAAGAGTATGATCACGTGATTAGAAAAGTATGTTTGTTGGTCACTCGGAGTAACCGTTCAGAGGCTACACCGGCCGGAGGCAAATCAAATGTCATTGTGTTGTTTCTATGAATTTGGGGTTATATTTTTCAATTCGAAAAGAGAAATTAATTAACCATGGACATTGATTAAACCATGGATGAGTTGAATATTAATAATATTAATATCATAACACCAAGTTGGGAACTCATGTTGAATAATGATTAATAAATTTCAAAGTATTATTATTTTTTCCCTTATTTTTTGGAAGCAAACCAAAAAATAAGAGAAAAAATAATAAGTAATGCCACAAGGAACTTACCGAAGATATCAAAGTATTATGTTACAGCATAGGTAGGTACCTACCCTTATTTTTAAGAATAATGGTATCCTTTCCAATTGATAGCACAGAGTAGTCCATTATTGATATGCAATGCAATCAACTGTAACCATATATCTATTAATAGATATATGACTGTATCAAAATCAAATAATATCAATTTATCAATAAAAATAACCAGCAGTTATCTGAACAGAGCTACTGTATAAACCAAACTGTCATAAATGGCAGAGTATATAATACTCCATTAAAAAGCGGAGTATGCAGAGTTTACTCCGGGTAGGTTTCTGAACGTTTATAAAAGCATACTCTATATTGGTAGAGTACATTTATCAAGGCTTCGGAGTAAACTATACTTACTCTGAGTAAGTTCATGAACGTAGCCTAGTGGTAACCCATTCAAGTACTAGTCGCGCTTGACACTGCTTGACTGTATTTATCGCATCAGAGGCATTCCACTTCAGTACTGGTTCGACGCCCTGGTAATAATTATTACTTTCCATTTTCATGAACGGAAGTATGGGCTTGCGATATATCGTCTGTAATATATTTTTGTTCGCTGGAATTGTGAAGATTAATTTTCAGATAACGCCCTCTATCGAGAACGCTGATGTTAGTGTGGTATGGCGACATTTTCAATTACTGTAGATAGGCCAATGTGAGGCCTTTCCAATAAGACTGAATCTGTTTTGGAACTTTAGTTCTTTACGTCAGGTTATGTTTGAGCGACCAGGGGTCGCGACGCAAAAGATCTGACCGTTGCGCCTTACGTTACGCTACGTTATGTTACGTTGCTTCGTTATGTGCCTTGCTTGCGTGCTTGTGCTCTCTCCTTAGTCTCTTTCTCGTTTTGGAAGCAGCGATTCATATGCTCCGCGTGGAATGCGAGCATTCTACCACTGAACCACCGATGCGATATTGAAATTCTATGCAAAGCTGGTATTCGCAGTGCTGGTGATCTACTTGAATTTGTTCGGATACATTTTTACTATTATTTCCATAATTTTTTTTGCGCGATTAATTTGAACGCTTCAATTCGATAACTTTAAAATGGATGGATAAATTGATTTGACATTTGGCAGGTTGTATTTAAATGTAAAAGGGCATATTTTGAAAGAAATTGTAGTTTGTGCAACTAGTGTGGATATGATGGCCATATCGCAAGAGCACGAAGTTTGAGCACGAGTCGAGCAGCATATTTTTTCTACGACATACTTTAGAGAAAATCTAGAAAATAAAAATTTCTATAAACTGTAATATAACTTCAAATTGAAAATTTAACAATTCAATTTTATGTTTCCACTAATTTTTGTGTGGTAAACGTACAGTTCTTGAATGTCCAATTTGTATAATGCTACGGTTTCCCTTTTTAAACATACGATGCTGTTATAAGTAGATGTTGCCAGTCGGACTCACTCATGAAGGGTACCGTACCATTAACTATAATAATGAATATTCTGCTAAATATTTCAAACGTCTACCTGTTGTTATTATTATCAAGGAGATTAATTATTTAAAAATAAAATTAATAAAATTAATAAAATTAACAATAAAATAAAGTTCCTCACGGAGAATCGAACCCGGGTCTACCGCGTGAGAGTCTGGTATGCTTACTACTCGGCCACTAAAGAATAAGCAGATCGTTTATCTATAACGTCAGATGTATGACATAATTTTTGCTTAAAAGGAACTAAAGTTCCTACCGTGTGTCCCGCGACACGTTCTACCTTTTTATTTGTTGAGGCTAACCTGCCTGATTGAATTTGGACAAAAAATCCCCACCATTTCCTCGTTTCTCGAAATATCCAACCTGCTATTTTGTTCAGCTTTCGTATTGCATTGTTAATACTCTATGCTTACATTTACCATTTTCCGGAGAGACCAGCATTGAAGAAAATGAAAATAACACTTTCTGGAGTGCACGATAATTTGCAAACATGGATGGATAGAGCCAGAGCCAGAGTCACGGACGTTTTTCCATAACAACGTTCCCACTTTACTCCACCTCTTATTTAAGAAGGTATACTGAAACTTGTTATATCAATCACACGCAGAATTTCACTAAGATTGTTCATTTCATGCTCCTTAACTGGGTAGATTCAGCGAAATTTTGCGATAAAAATGTTTTCATTCAATTTCTTTCACTATCGCTGGACACTATACTGTGAATTGTCTCAGATTTCTCCTGAGGGGATTTTTTTTAAATATATTATCCTTGCGCTATGGATGGCTGACGGCCTCCCTAATTTTCCCACGCGGTACATTAGTCGCATTGTTTTTGTATCGATTTTAATTTTAAGAAAGTTAAAGTCGTCCTCAAAACTTGCAATTTGTTTTCCAACTATACAGAAAGAGAAACTGTTTGCCTCTCGAGTTCCAATTGTAGTTAATTGAAATAATAACCACGCTTGATAAAATTGATAATTCAATCTAGCTCGATTTGAAAAAAAATTGAAAGCGATTCATCTTAATTTTGTCACGCTATTACCGAAATTCCTATTCTCACTTGACAGAGACCATGCCTAATTTTATAAATAATGGTTTGTTTACCTTGGTTGTGGTCTGAAAAACAATTTTAAATGTCCACTTGTCTTTCAAATTGAACGAAATAATTTCTTCGAAGTTAAAATTTCAAGTCACAAAATATTAATTAAAAAAGCACAAAATATTCAGTTGAATTTGTGGAATGATGTGAATATTCTTACATTAATTTACAGTTTTTGAACGTATTTGAAGTCGCATTTGTTTGGTTTTCAGTGAATAGACATAATCTTCGTGAAACTTGCATTTTTATAGTTTTCTCAGCTTTCTAGCTAATATGAGTCAACCAGTAGTTAGATGTTTAATTTCGGTTTAAAGTGATCTGAATGGATGAAATTTATCATTTTCCATTACACGCTACGCTCACGCTAGATATATGAAAAAGACGTTATGTCATAAACTGTGATGTAGATGACTGACAACTATGTATTGAAGCGCAACTTAATCATAGGGACTAACATGACAATGATGTCTATTTTCTCCTGAAAAATAAAAAGGTCTTAACGCAAGCATTGAGAAATAACTGATCACAAGAATAACAAAATTGAAATATGACTTCAAGAAAGTATTATAGTAGTCATTTCCAAAGCTCATCTAAAGTATGGCTTGACTTTCCTGTCAGCAAATAACAATGTAGTTACACTGCCTGCGTGGGTCAGAGGCCATGGTGAGTCAGAAGGTAGGGGAGCAGTAGCTCAAAAGACTTTTTGAATTTACCTGATTCGACAATCTAACAATTTCAGCATTATCTAGACTAGTCCACAAACATACGCACAATAACATGGGAAGGTACAAAAAAGACTAGCAGCAAAAATATTCTTGAGGATGAAACCTACGTTTCACAACAGGAGTTCCGATGAGACGTTGTCAATTGAACAAATATATTCGTAGAATGAGGTTATCAAACACATCCAACCCTCTCAGTCCCCTATTATCAGAAATTTTCATGGATAATATAGAAAAGATGATTCATAAACACCCCCTTAGTGAAAAATTTGTTTACTGGCACCGGTATGTAGATGACATTTTAGTTTGCTTCACTGGTACTACGAGACAATTAGATAGCTTCATCACTCACATTAATTCAATACATCAAAATATCAAATTTACAGTAGAAATTGAACAAAATAAGTCCAAAAACTTTCTAGATTTTATAATTTCAAATATACATAATATACATGACTTTTCTATATTACACAAACCATCACATACAGACATTACAATTCATAATAGTTCAGTCCACCCAATCAGTCATAAATTAGAAGCTTTCAATAGTATGATACATAGACTTTTAACAGTTCCATTGAATATGGACAATTATAATAAAGAACTAAATATAATAAAACAAATAGCGGTTAATAATAATTACGATCCAAATTTAATTGACAACATCATAAATGAAAAGATACGAAAACATACTCTAGAACAAGTATTTCCATCTGATAAAAATAAAAATAACCAATTTAAAAGCTTAACTCACTTTGGAATACCATCCTTGAAAATAAAATCATTTTTAGAAACTTTAGACTTGAATTGAGTTAACTGTATAAACCCTCACTTCGTGGAATCTACTCATCATATGGTTTTAAATGAAACTAACTGTTTTTAAATGACTCCACAATAT
>CAJUYH010005897.1:0-21719 GCA_910591685.1 Galerucella tenella
GGTAAAAGGTTGATTAAAGTTAACGCTTGGACTATTCTTTAACGAGTGTTTACTATACACAACGCTTGGATAATGAAGGAATAGAACTTGACATTTGTATATATACCATGTACAATGTCGACCTTATATACAACACACCAACCGTTATATGTATCCACATTACACTGTAATAATTTTCAAGTACCAGAGAACTTTTTTCACTTCAATCTCCCTTTATTTTTCATCTTCCATATTTTTTGCACGTGTGTCACTGAGTAAAATACTAAAATTCAAGTCCGAGAGTAGACGAAAAATAAGATATTTATTGCAGCAAACGAAAAAAGAAAAAGAAAAAATAAAGCAAATAAATAAATAAGAAAAACCATTTTTTTAAATCTCGTTTCGTTGCTTTTCGCTGTCACTTTTACTCAAACAAATGTACATTATTCAATTTTTCTCTCAATTATAATATTAATCAAGAAATTAGGGCCATTTCATTGCGATAATTTGTCAATTATCATACGAAAAAAAAAAAAAAAAAAAACAAAAAAAATTAATAAAAATTTGAAAGAAAATTTACATGTATATAATAATAAGCTTGAATAGTTGGTTCTTGAAAAAGATGAACAAAATCTCATTCTCAATTTTATTGTCTGATCATTTATACCTCTATATATATATTTTCTTTTGCTTTTTTTTTATTTCACTTTCTAATTGATATGCAAAACTTTACCAATTGAATAATTCAATAAATGCATCAATGAAATGAATATATGAAAAATAGAGAGGAACAAATAAAAAAAAATGAACGAATCACATATCAAGATGGCAAAAAACTTTATTTCACCCAGGGTTTATTGGACTAGTAACCCCTACATATATATATGAAAATAGTTAGGGAATGCAATGATTTCATTATTACTGTACAAAGATATACAATTTATCACAGGCGGTTATTTGTCCCAATTCAATGATGAATAACCAGCAAAACGGAAAGAGAGAAAATAAATAAAAAAGTAAATAAACCAATTAATTTAGTGTAATTAATTATTGCGCCGTACATGCTTCATCCACCGATTAAAAATAATTCAAATAAATAGCGACAGCAAATGAAATTCTTATATAAATATTGAAAATATATTTCGACTATTATTATTAATTAAAAATGGCCAAACATTTGATGTATACCGATAAAAAACAAAACAAAAATTATTTACGAATTATACGATTTTAATTCTTGCCAGCATAATCCATAAAATCAAAGTGTTTTTATTTAAATCCCTTCAAAAAGTAAAATTACCATCCATCAATACCATTACAATAATTTATAATAGATAAAAACAATCACGTACACAAATATATTATAGAATAATACAATTTCATGGTTATTACACGCGATTGTTGACTTTTTATATTGAGTATCCATTCACGTAACACGTAAATCCGATAAACACAACAGTCACACGAGCAATAGCTAAAAGTGATGAACAGTAGGATGAGACCATCGACGACGACAAAAAAGAAGAGGAAGAAGAAGCATAAGAAATAATGGCATAGGCATACAGCCATATACACACAAACAGATGTTATATAGATTGACCTGGTAGGAGTGGCACGTCCAGAGCAAACACGATGGAACCAATGGAGCAGAAAGGGTGGTCCAGCTACAATGTTTATCTTCTTATTCTAACCCTGGAGGGATGCTGAAGTCACGTTGCTCAACACCCCGCATCCAAACGTTATTCAGCCAATCGTCTGCGATCATATCTTACACCAGATAAATTTTCACGATGAGGTTATAAACTTTTGAAAAATACTCTTCAGTCAGTGATTAACCGCCATTCAATGTCGATTAAAATCCACAAAGACCAATAAATAGCAATTGATTTATTCATTTTTTTTTTATGTTATATTACTTTATATAGCAATACTTGAATATATATAAAAGCAATTATGATACTGTGTTGCATATAAATGATTGTATATCAAGATAGTGTGAAGATATGCTCAGGATGAAGAAGAAGCTGGAGAACGATGGGGAATTGGATGGCGTGAAACAGAGAAGACCAAAGTGCGCACGATGTAGAAATCATGGGCTCATTTCATGGTTGCGAGGACACAAAAGAGAATGTCATTATCGTGAATGTTTGTGTCCAAAATGTTCATTAATCGCTGAACGACAAAGAGTAATGGCCGCGCAGGTAAGTGAATTTATCTCCATTTTTTTTATCATTAAAATTTTCCACTTTTTTTTTCTTCACTTTCAACAGTGCAATTCAGTATTATGTTTTTTTTTTAATTAATATATATATATATATATAACGGATGAATTGTTTTTATTTTCTTCCCTCCTGCTCCTCTCAGTCTTTTTCTTTATCTTCTATCGAATCACGCCATATCCTCTCTTCTGTTTAATGTCTGTCAACGCTTATTTTTCAACTTGAATCCATTAACTGTATTTCTCATCTCTTCTAACACGGTGTAGCATTTCATCTGTGTTTGTACCGAGCATTATGATACTTGATCCTGTGTCTACATCGTGGCTTTCAATCCAGCTTGTGTGTTGCAAATAGAAAGAAATACACGAAGAGAAAAAGAAAGACACTATCCGATTATTCAATGATGTGACACCCTCCATTATGTGTTGGCGTTTATAAAAGAAATAAATCTAAATGTGATGTGGATAAAAGTGGCAGTTAAATATTGAACTTACATATAATGCATCTATGTATACGTTTTTATGTAAATAACGATGATTGATGTGGAGGAGCTTTAGATGTCTCAATCAATAATCGAAACGATATCTATTGATATGTATTATAATAATAAAGTGATAGAGCCGAGCCCATATCAGAAATGCTGATAAATAGTCAATGAATTGAGTGATATGTCAGAAATAATTTGAAGAACATTTATTTTCCCTCCTTTTTTTTTTTCTTTATTATTTTCGTTTTTACATTTTGGCCTGCGTGAATGAGTGTGACATGTTTGTGACTGGATATTTTTATACTTGAAACAATATTATGGGTGGTCTCACTACCAACGAAATAACACTCGGGCCAAATGTTTCCAAATGTGTTGTAATACATTGACACGTGAAAGCGAGATCTGTCGTAGACGAGGTATATTTAAAAAAAAAAATAGAAAATATTTACACACACGTGTAATGTATATGCAAGATTGAGAAAATGATGCATGTGTGTGACAAGTCCATTTGGTAAATAGAGAAGAGGATCACTGGCATCGATATGAGATATAATATTATTTATATATGTCGTTGTGAAATAACAAAATGTAGAATTTCATCAAATCCCCAGTTGATCGACTAAATTATGGAAAATATTAAAATAACAACTGTATAGTATTATTTTCCTAAAGAAAAAATAAGTAATTTCATCAAATGCCTCAACTGTTTTAACGAAAACATCGTTGAAAATCATTAAAACTATTATTTATTAATTACACTCACTAAAAATGTTTCAAATTTCACTAAATTTTTTTTGTTTCTAAAAATATCAGTTCAATTATTTCTTTTATCAATTAGATGCGAATAAATAACTTGTGTTTCAATTATTATCGTTGTATTATTAATTTGTTTTAAATAAATACCTTCAATATCTATTCATTTCATAATTCAGTGAATCGGTTTAGAGATCTGATCAAATTATCTATTTTTTCAAAATAAATAACACTA
The DNA here is from genome assembly GCA_910591685.1 of Galerucella tenella. NCBI lineage: Eukaryota > Metazoa > Arthropoda > Insecta > Coleoptera > Chrysomelidae > Galerucella > Galerucella tenella. The sequence continues at coordinate 3,674 of CAJUYH010005897.1, forward strand.
CAGATTTCTTGTTTTCACATCCTCAGTATTTTAGTCAATCAACTAGGGAATTCATCAAATTTCACATTTCGTTATTTCACCGCGACGTATATATACAAAATTAGTAAAGAGCAATACTTGGAATGATTTGAAAGAAGATATTCTGGAAAATAAGATATAATATAAATGGAATGTGAAATCCATAAAAAAGTTCAATGAATAAATTATTTAAAAATCAGTGTATTGATTGAATTAGTTTGAATTCAATCTGATATTGCATGGCATATATTTTTATTTTGTAGTCGCATATTCATTAATTAATTTTAGGTGGCATTGAAGAGACAGCAAGCTGCGGAAGATGCAATTGCATTGAGTATGGCAAAAGTTGCTACAGGACAAAAATTAAATCGTCTACCGCCCGGGAAAATATTTGGAATGGCTGTGACAGCGCCAAATGCTACACAAATTTCATCATCGTCTTCGCCATCATCATCATCATCGCTATTATCATCAACAGCAGCTAATCATCGTCCCGGGAATAAAGAATCATCATTGACTGTTGAAGAAATATTGCCGCCATTCAATATCGCAACTGGTGTCACAGAAAATAATTCAAAAATGCCGGAATTAAATTCTCCACCGTATTCCGTAAGATTATTTTTCCATTTCTCATCCCTCCCACTAAATATTTCTCCACATACTGCTCAATATAATTTAACATTGCATTTCACAGGAGACAAAGACTAAAATTAATGAGAAAACTGAACAATTGTCTCATGTCAATCAAAGAAATGAAAATGAAGATCATGGTCAGCCAAAAGAGATATCAGCAATTTCACAAACTTCAATTGAAACTCTTGCGCGATTGTTTCCAACAACAAAGCTCACTGTTCTTCAACTTGTTCTCCAGCGATGTGGACAAGATTTACTAAAAGCTATTGAATATTTTGCCAGTGATAATAATAATAGTGCCAATAGTACAAATATTATCAGCAGTAGTACTAATAATACTAATAATAATAATAATAGTAACAATTGTACATCAGCATTTCGGCCACTTCAAAGTTCATCGTCGGAAGTTAGACCGAGTTCAGACTATTCAAGTGTTTTTACTTTGCCACCAATTTATTCAAATTTTTCAAGAAATTTGTATGGCGATGGCTATTGTTTGCTCAATATTCCCAATGAATTCTCCGGATGCGGTGGATTAACATTTCAAGGACCACGATTAAATAATTCACATGAGCATGACAGCAATGTTGCTTTCAATGTGCAATATAATAATTATTTTAACGCTAATGTACAACAACAATTGCGTGATTATACCAGCAAGTCTGGATTACTTCATTTGCCACCAGTTATACCTGGAATTCCGTGTGTCCAACCAAATTGTACACAATGTTACAAATTCCTATGATTATTCAATTGAATAAACAAATAAATAAACGGATAAATAAATATATAAATACATGAGATTAAAATTATAATGAATATGCACTTATTATATAGTGACTGTTTTGATTACGTACTGTGTAAAATAAAAAATTCTTCTTCAATATATTCAATTTCTTTTCATTCAAATGTATTATTGATTATTGACTTTAATATTTTTTTCTTTGTTCATTATGTGTGTGCTTATTAAAATAACTTTAACTGTATCTATTGTATTCTTATATACGTATTGGCCAAAAAATATATGCATAAACTGCACAAGATTGTAAAAGAAACAATTGAAATGAAAAATGAAAAAAGCTTGATAAAATATATATTAATTAAATGTATTAATATCAGGTAGTTACTTTATTAATTCAATTTTCGCTATGACATATCTCTATTTCATCACATATATTTATTTGCTTTATTGTGTGACATCGGGTGTAGTAAAGAATGGGAGAGGGAGAAAAAGACGCGATATAAAATTGAATTAGGATGATTCAATCAGAAGAACAAACAGATAGAAATTTGCCGGGATATCGTGGATCGAAATACATTGTTTTGTGTTTAGCTTGCGGGCAACACGTTTCACAAAAATCCGCTTGCTTACTTTCGTTTTAGTTTTACTTTTACTGGGGTTTGATGGAAATAAACAAAAAAAATAAAATAGAAAAGGAACGGAAACGTATCCAAATGGCCTAGGGGTTCTCTGCTTCGTGGTTCCATCCTTGGGCTCTGAAAAACTATTGCCTCAGTGTCATGTTTGGAATTGTTAAATACTCGCGAAAGTGGATTTATAGCCCAAAGTCATTTCAATTTCATTTTATTTACCGAAATCCCATGCATCAATCATGAACTTTGAATTGCATAGTTTTCAAATTATACAGAACATGATGTCATATTTTCGCCGCGAATAATAAATTGAATAAAATTCATACGCTTTGAATTCTTTCCTATTATATACATATGAATAAATATCACAATATCAATTTAAAATCGTTTTTATTATGGTGTGCAAATGAATAAACTGGAATAATTGTACTTCTTTTTGAATAGTACCCACTTTCTCTTTAATTTCATTATCGCGGTCACGTGCGCGCTTTTATATTCTGCTCTGCATTCTTTATTTTTTTGTCTTTTTATTATTCAATTATATACAGACGTGACTATTAATATATATTTACATGAACAAGGGTTGATCCTAATGTATTAGAACCGTAAAAGAGGTTTGTTTTTGATCATATGCCTGTAAACAACAAAAAAATAAATATAATCTCCACATATTTTGTAAACACAAATTACATGAAATAATTTGGGTTTTTATCTATTATTATTTCATTGATAAAATAGCAAAACTCACTTATCCAAATGTTCCCAAAACATCATCAAGGCTGCTCGGTCCAGATGTCGTTTTGTACGACTCAACTCAATCACAGTAACTGCCCACCGTGAAACATTTGTATCTAAACGCATTTCGTCATATTTCAAATGAAATGCGCATACTTTCGAAAATATTTCAACAGGATTGCCGTCAAATGGCCAGCCCTTAAATTGCCATGCCGGTCCCATAACAAATACAGCGACGACCCGATCCCAATCGGCATTCGTTAATTTTTGCGGATTATCAATGACACGATATGGTACAGTCAATCCACCATCTTTACGACGCTGCAGCAATATTTCATTTTCTTTTTTGCAACCCGATGCACGTTTTTCTTCATTACTAAAAAATCGTAATTCCTGCAATATATCCTTTGCATTGTACATTGTAATCAATGATGTGTTTGCACTTGGAATTATAATAATTGGCGTTCGACTTGGACGTTTATTTTGTGCCGCCTGTTGTGGTGTCAATTTGGCAGCCGAAGTTGGCAACAAACCAGAGGTAGGTGTTGCTGATGGATTTGTCGGTGGTTTTCTCACGGCTGGATTTGTTCCCTCAGTCACTGATTTCAATGTCATACCATGATATGTTCCCATGGTATCAATTTTAAAGCCTTCAGTCTCCTCCTTTTGACGTACAAATCTCTCCTGATCGTAACGATTATAAACAGCGGGTTGTGGCAATGGTCGCATTGGCGTTGAACGCGGTGTAACCATTGGCGTTGGTGCTGTTGGCCCTTTATGTCGACCGTCCTCACGCGCTTTAATACCTTGAAGTATTGCAAATATATTTTTAGCAAATATTTTCCCGCTACTCTGTAAAATTGTCGCACGCGTTCGCCATTGACGTTCACGCGATACAATATCCTTTGTATCATCCACGTCCATATCCAATATAACTCTTAAATCTGATCCCATACCAATATCATCATTCTCTTTAATTGTCGTACGTTTTTTCGCCAAACGTTTCGCTTTAATTGCCGCAATCTTTTCAACCGACATCGCCTCTGACAATGATTTAATATTGTCAACTGTTACTGATGCTTCTTTTGGTGCGTCCAATCGTGCTGCGAGTTGTTCTTTAACTTTTTGGACATGAGTTTCCTCAAATCGTGGTTTTTTTGATGAGCCACTTTCCAATCCATCCTCAGCGGTGCGTTTGACCTGTGTTGGAATTTCCAATGGTGCTGATTTATCTATGGCGGCTGATGTTGCCGTTTCGCCATTGAGATATGCGAGCAAATCCTTTCTGTCGGGACGACGTACAACAGGAATATTTTCAGCTGCTGCTTGACGTACATAGACAGGATGAGTGAGTTGAACATGTTTGAGTAGAAATAAAAGGCACTCGAGTGTATAATATTCTTTAGGCGTTCCTTCTTTTCCAGATCTGCATGGAAAATAATTCAAGAAAATACATAAGATGTATAAGTTTTAATTTTATTGTATATTGTTTGGTGTATGGTAACATGATTATGGTCATCTTTAACAGGTTGCATGACTGTTATCCATTATATGAAGCGTAAATTAATGGACTTACCCATAGGTTAAGTAATTAGTTTTAACATTTTTTGGCCACGAAAATTCACCAAATATTATTTGATTTTCACGTTCAATTATCTCTTTTTTGTTAACATTAAATTGCCGAAGCAAACTTAACGGGTCCGCCATGTTTATATATTATATATACTGAGAGAAAAGTTGTATATAGTTGATGATCTATCGTGAATTATTCAGAGTATGTAGAATGGCGTGTGTCTATATATTTAGGGGTGGAGTGGGATTCGTTGAGAAATAGCAGACAACGCCATCGCACGTTTGAAATTTCGATAGACTGAAAAAAATTTAAGGGGCTAGGAGGACAGTGAGGGGTATGAAAAAAAACGAGTATTTTAAATTATTGTTTGTTTTGTCAGCTATTTAATTTATTTTATAAAACACCAAGAATATTATATTATTATATTATGTTCTAACTTGATTAGACACAAATTTGAAAGAAAAATATAAATTATAGATGAAGTTATTGTTGCGAGATTTGTTGGACCCTGTTCCATAAGTGGGTGTTTTGCGGTAACCATTATAACTTCTTACAGGTTAACCTAAAATTATTCAAATAATAATAAAAAATTATTGTAATAGTTAATCTAGTGTCTGATCGAAGCTTTTTTGTTTTTGTTTTCTGAAAATAAACAAAATTACGGCCAATATTAATTTATTTCCCCATTTTCACGAAAAAATGGGGAAATAAATATGTAATAAAATAAAACAGTTAATTGTTTATAAAAATTATATTAGTTTTTAAAATGGAAAGAAATTCTTTGATCAGGCACTAGGATAACTATTAAAATGATTATTTTTTTTCTTATCTTAATTAAATTTTGAATATAGCGATAACTTCATGTATAATATATATTTTTTTTTTCAAATTTGTGTTAAATTAAATTGAAACATAATATAATAATTTAATAATGTTGGTTTCATAAAATCAACTCAATTAATGACAAAAATAACAATAATTTAAAATACTTGTTTTTTCATACTTTTGACTGCCCCTAACAGTTTAGTCCATGAAATTTTGTACGCGCAGCGGCACCGAAAGAGTGAAGCTGATAAATTCGCTTTATTTTAATAAATTAAATAATGTTTAAAAATATTGTTGTTGGATTGTCCGGTGGTGTTGACAGTACTGTTGCTGCTCTTTTGCTTAAGCGCAAAGGTTTGTAAATATTCAAAATTCATTTCAATTGTTTTGTAAAATTGAATATTAAACCGATAATAACTTATTGTTTATAGGTTTTAATGTTACTGCGGTATTTCTTAGGAATTGGGATACTGCAGATGAAACTGGAAAATGTTTGGCTGATGAAGATTACAAACATGCCGAATATGTCAGTAAAAAATTGGACATTCCCCTGATAGAAGTTAATTTTGTGAAGGATTATTGGAATGATGTTTTTAGGTTATATAAAATTACACATCATTGCACTCGACAATTAAATAGACAGATTATCAATTAATAAATTGTTTTTCTATTTTCTTTATCTATTTTCTTCAATTCTTTATTTACAGTTATCTTTTAGAGAGTTATCAAAATGGATATACACCAAATCCGGACATTATGTGCAATAAAAATATTAAATTCAGTAAATTTTATGATTATGCAAGGAAAAATTTAAAAGCCGACGCTATTGCGACTGGACACTATGCAAAATCATCATTCGGGTCTTATCTCGAGGACTACAAACCAAATACAAGTACGAGAATGAATTATCAATAATCATCAATAAATAATATGAATTGTTAATATATCCAGTCGAATATATTATTTGTTTTCAGAGGTAAAACTTTTGAAAGCTGTTGATAAACGTAAAGATCAAACATTTTTCCTGTCACAAGTGAATCAAGAACCACTGCAAAGGTGCATGTTCCCATTGGGAAATTATGATAAGAATTACGTGAAGAAAATAGCTAAAGACAATGGGTTTGAAATGATTGCCGAGAAAGATGAGAGCATGGGTATTTGTTTTATAGGCAGTCGAACATTTCAAAACTTTATATCAGAGGTAAATGCTTTATTTCAACTCATTGTCAATATAATTTATATAAGATAGGACACAGTGATTTATTCATTGATCTAAAGTATGTAGAGAATAAACCCGGGAAGTTTATAGACTATGACACGGGAAAAATAGTCGGTGAACATCAGGGAATTCATTGCTGGACATTGGGACAGAGAGCACGAATTTCTGGTGCACCAAAGCCGTATTTTATTTTTCAAAAAGACGTACAACGCAACAATATACTTGTTGTAAGTATAAACACTACTTGAAGTAATATTCAAAAAAAATAAGAAATATTGCTGTTTATTAGTATATTTATTTACTCGTAATTATTTATTTAGGTTCAAGGTACCCATCATCCAGCGCTATTTTCACGATTATTAAAAACATCAAAGCCTCATTGGATTTGCGATAAACCTGCGAAATTAATTGACAATTGCGGCATATTAAATTGTGAATTTAGATTTCAACATAAAAAAGATCTTATACCGTGTCGGGTATTCAGTAGCGTTAATGATAAATTAATAATTGATGTGGAACCACCGCAACGATCAATTTCACCAGGACAAGTAAATAAAATTCAATAATATTCATTTTCTTTCGATGGATTTTATAAATGCATTTTTCAAATATAACTTATTTTATTTCTTTTTCATTTTATTCAGTTTGCTGTGCTGTATTTGGATGACGAATGTTTGGGAAGTGCTGCAATTGTACATTCAGGACCATCTTTACACAGTCTTGGCGAGACATTATCAGAAAATAATGACAATGAAGAAATTGGTGATGTGGCGATCGACAATGTATGAATAGATATCGGAAATTAAATTATTTTATGGTATAATCAAATCTTTATTAATTTTTTTTGTCGTTCTTTATTTGTTTTCGTTTTCGGACCTTCTGTGGGTTCTCTTTTATTTTTTATTTCGAACATTTACCCAATTTCAATGATTCGATCCAGTTCGCACGCGACACCTGAATAACATCATCTGTTTTCACATGAAATTCATGGCCATTATTGCTGTCACTGATAAATTGTTTCCCGTCATTTGTGTATGTGCCATTAATATTCGGATCGACGTCTACACTTTTGCTACTTGTTAATATCATCTTGGCGTCAATGTCCTCCGGAACATTCAACTGGACTTCACCACACGACTGTATTATTGAATCATCAGTTATTCGTACAACTTGAATTTTGGTCGATCCCTCTTGTAAATTTGCGCGCAGTGATCCGTCCAAACACGCTGAAAAGAAAAATTATTTCATATTTTACTATTTCTTATTTGAATAATGATTTAAAATTTTTTTATTGAAAGCATTTACTTATGTTCAGCGATCCATTTCCACTGACATCAATTGTCGTATCCATATGAAGATTATTCAATAATAAATTTCCATTTAACGTTGTAAACGTTGCCTGTTCACAATAATTACTGCCAATATTGACATCACCATTTTCAGTAGAGACATCCAATCGCGTTCCCAAACATTTTTCCGCATTCACATTCTTCAATAGCAGTCAATTAAAATATAGTACGACATTTATTCAAATTTTTATTAGTTAATAAAAATGAATTGATAAAATAGAATAATATTTACTCCATCTTTTGCAGTATTAATTTCAATATCACCCTGTATACTTTTTCGCAATGTTATCGATCCGCCCTCGCTCGCCGACAGCGATATCTCCTTTCCTTGCACTTTTGTCGCTGTAATATTTCCATATTCAGTTTGGACATTGATTGTATTTGATACCATGTCCGAGATATTGACGTTCCCTTCGCCAATAGTTTTGGCATCAACATCTATAACGCAAAACACAATTATGATATACCCAACTCTTCAAAATATTTAACTGGAATGTAATTCATTATAGGTTATAATTTTGTTACCGTAACCAATTGGTGCTTCAATAATACACGAAATGTTGTCATTAAAATTATTTTCATTATCAATTGTACGAATATCACAAATTGATGACACATTAACAGACACAATATCGGATTTATTCTGTGATGTTGCACCACTTGAAAATAATTTTATTAATAATGTATCCATATCTGGATATTCATGTGGATTAGTTGGCTTTATATCAACGCTAAATGGCAAATCAATCGATAATTTTCCAAATGGATTAACTTTTTTTACGATACTTTGTATAATAGCCGGCTTTGTGGAGCAGAATCTCATTGCCATTGACTTTGAATTGAATGAAGTGTTGCATATTCGACTGACAAGCGATCGAGTAGTTATTATATATCGTTTTGATAATATTCTCATGTTTGTTGATTTATTTTTTTTTTACAGACATTAACTTTTTTATTTTACAACAACGACTTTATGATATTCATCTCAAAATGTATGTGTATATTGAGACGATCAGTCCTCTTTGGCAAATTAACGCACGAACAAATAGCTGATAGTATATATATATATATATATATATATATATATATATATATGTATAGTATCCTCCAAACGAGAGGAGGTCTCGGGTAACTTCGGTTTTGACCCTCTCTACCAATATAATGTTTGTATTGTGTGCTCCTACGCGGGCGCAATTATTTAAAAATACAATATGAATACATAAATAAATCTATTGTTATATGACGGTATTGGATATTGAGAAAAAAAAATATATATATATATATATATGAAAGAATCAATTATTTTATTAAAATTCTTTTAGGTTAGAATATATATAATTATATGTTTGAATTATCGATGGGAACTATTGTGCACTCAATTTGATTAATTACCCAAAGTGACCGCTAGTGGCGCTAGCTTCTCCATCTGTATTCAAATAATAATGATTAAAGTTTTCGCGCGCGCAATTGTAATCACGCCAGTGATTGCGGCAATTTTTTAAATATCTTTCGTGTCTTTATTCGATAATATTATATTAAATTGTCACACTATATCTACGATTGTAGTGATATTTCAAGTGAATTCAGTGGAAGTACGATAATTTATTGGTAATTAGAGTAACATTGAGGTTATGTCAGTTTAAAGATATACATACAGAGGTATGTTAATGCATTGTTTTTTTAATTTTAATGTTATTTATATTGTGAAAAATTATCAATGTCTAGAATACAGATATAATTGATGTTTTTTGGCTGCAATATTGATGGAAATACGACGATTTGTGCCGATATAATTGTGGATGAAAAAGTCCCAACAATCAAAGCGGAGTATCATCGATTGGATGCAATGAGTGCGTGGAGTATAACGTTGATGACAACAATTTCATCGGCAACAATCGGACAATTCATATCTTCCACTTATGCCTCCACTTCGTCCTCCTTTATTCTCTTCTCTACCCACTCAGGTTTTTCCTGAAACGACAGAACGACCCTTGGCCATTATTTTTATTCTATAACAGTTTTTATCGTGGAGGGAAAGCTGCGGGCTATTTAACATCAGTGATCTTCATGAAAAAAAAATGAAAAATAAACAAAAAAAAGAAAAATAGCATTACTGCGACATAATAAGGAAGACATAGATATTTATAGCTATTAGAGTTATTAATATTTGATATATGTATATATATATTTACATTTTTTTTATATTGAAAAATTAGATTAAGCTCTGAGACATGTTATAGGTTATTATTTTGTTTATGAAAGGGTAAAAAATTAATTAACTTCATTTTGCTGGTTCTTACCTCTGGTAAATGTAGCGTACAAATCGAATGTATAGTTTTTTTTTGCTTACATTAAATCAAGTTCGTGTATTGCTTTTTGTTTTTTTTTTGTTTTTTTTTTTTTTTTTTTTTTAATAATTTAGTGAAAGATAGAGAAAAATAAACTAGATAAAAGTGAGAGTTATACACAGTGCAGAAGTGTATTTACAATATGTATCGATATTAAGTGACAGTGTAGCGTTAAAGAAATTGAGAAAAAAAAATTATAATAATAATAAAAGTAAAAATTCATTAATTGTTTCATGCCAATTCGGTAAACTCTGAAATAAAAATAGCAATAATGTCAAATATGAAATTTTGTCCGGCGTGTAATCCTACATTGTTTATATTCCGTATTCTCGATGCCTATAAATATTGATCAAAAGAGAAGAAGAAAAAAAAAGAAAAAAAAAATAAAATAACGATAGTTATGGTACAATGTAAAAGTAACGTTATTGAATGATTGTGAAAGCGCGTTTGGAAAGTGATACATTGCGAAAATATTTTCCATTTATTATTTATCAATTAATTTATATATATTATATATCAAATTCTCCATATTCATTTTGTGATGTATAGACAATGGTCGATCATCACACTCTACTTCTTCGTCTGCCACTCTGCTTTCTCCGACTTCTTGGGCTATCAAGAACAATTAAATAATAGACTCCATCAACGATATCGTATATAGGAATTAACTTTTTTTTTGTTTTTTTTTTTATGTTTTTAATTGAAAATAAATGGAAAAAAAGACTTGTCCTTATTGTATGAAATAAATAATTTAATAGAGATGATTGAAATTGAAGAAGTGAATGTAAAGAAATTTTTTTTATAATACTATACCTCCTTATCTTCTTCTTCCAGGGTAAATTCCTTCTTCTTCACTTGCTTCAACTGATTACGGAAGTTAAATTCAGCCGCTTTCTTCTGTAGCTTGGCGAATTTACTCTCATACTTGGACACTTTTTTCAACGTTGGTTTCATGCTATAATGTAAGTGCAAAATTGAATATTAATTTTTGAAATAATTTTACAAAGAGTATGATTTGCTTACAATTTGCCTCGGAGGTCATTAACTTGGCTGTTCAAATCGGCAATCTGTTGAAATTGAAGAATAACATGTTATTATCATAAACAAAAAAATCAAAATAAATATATACTCGATCTTATTTACGATTTAAAATGATTATATAAATGTTTTAATTTATATATAAGTTATTTACAGATAAACAATGAAATTGTTTTCAACTTTGTTATTAGTTTGAGCGGGAAATGACGCGGATAAATATTTTATTTGCCAAATATATACCAACAAAAACAATATAAAGTAAATAAAAAATACAAGTAAGCTGCCACACGAGTGAAATAAAAATGTTATTGACGTTTATGTACGAGTCCGGAATTAATAATATACATCGAAACAAAAAAAAAAAGATAAATCATATTGCAGGTATTGTTGAAACAGTGCCATAGCTGTATAAAGTGCATCCTTAAGACAATATATATATGAATAAAAAGATATAAATCATAAGATAAAAAAAATAAAATATCAACACACGAAACTAAAGCGACGATTAAGCCAACTTTTTATATCGAGCCACGTGTGTTATCCATACACATATATAAAATAAGTTTTTCTAGTCATGACACGATTTTAAAGTCTACCGTGACTCGAACTTTGAATTTAAAGTGATGGCAGAAAAAAAAAAGTATAGAAAAAACCGCAGTCTCATTATAAGAGTGATTATACGTTATGAAGATGAAAGGCTACAAAATCCTAAAGTTTTTCTTTTTCTCCTTCATTTGTGTATTGTTGCGAAAACGAAAAGAGATATTTTTTCCCATTTTTAAAATCACTTTTTTTTTCTTTGTTTACTTTACTATTTCAACTATCGATTTCGTATGTTATTTTTTTGTCGCTGTTGTTTCTCTTTTTATGAAAAAAAAGTACCTCGAAATCCTTCTTCTTAACGACATACTCGATGTCGAATTTCTTATCCTCCAACTCGCAGATCCTAGTGTGGTATTCGCGCAGGACACGCTTCAGTGTTTCTGTGTATTTGTTAGAAACAAAAATTGTGTATTCATCATTTAGTCTTTATTTAATGACTGATAGTTATATAATTATATATTAATATTACGATTATATGTAACGATAATATATGAAGGGAACGATGAAAAAAACCAAAGATATTTAACCGGTTAGTCTACAAAATTTATCTATAATTTATTTTAGAAAAGACCACTAATATTTCAAACTGTTTTCATTAAAAAATCGAATTTCATTTCAATTTGCGTGTAATTATTGGTGGATAAAATTCGTAAGTCTCTCGCTTCTATTTTTCAAATGAAATTTTGAAACAAAAAAAAAATTATATAAAGTTTAATATCTTCTTTTGCATATACTATTTGTATATTTTATTATCTCACCGTCGTTTGCGTCATCGACTGGTCTGGGTTTACCACAGCGTTGTTCGATGATGCGCCTTCTCTCCGCTGCTTTTCTTTCTTGCTCTTTCTTCAATTCTTCCGCAGCTTTTTTACGTAACAGAAGCTGCAGAAAATTAATTAATTATCATAGATATAACTGACATAAGAAGAAATCGTGGAGAGAAATAATATTATTTTTTTTCATATTGTTCAAGTTAAAATTAAATTAATTTTTTCAATTCAATTAATTGTACTCACTCGAAGTTTCTTCTTTCTCTCCGGGGTCATAAAACCCTTCTTGGCTTTTTTGGCCTTGGATGCTTCCTCAAGACGGGCACGCACCTCCGCTCGTTTTCTGTCCGTATCCGCCTGCTTTCTTTTCCTTTCCTATTACGCGATAGAAAATCGTTGAAAAAAAAAAACCAATTAGAACTTGGAAATATAAATCCTAATTACGGAAAAAAAAAAATAAAATAAAATAAATAAATAATATTCTCATTTATCAAACTTACATCTTCAATGCGTTTTCGCTAGAAAAAAAAAAGTTTTATGGATGAAAAATATATTTTGACTTTTACCATAAAACATTAAAATAAAATAATAAAAATATACAATCAAAGCGTTTATTACACAAATGATATGTGTATAGCCGCCAAGAATTATGCAAGCTCTTTTGGTGACTTAGTTTAGTAAGCAAGAGATAATAAATAATATTAAGAACAAATATATATATATAAAAGTGTTGCATTTGAAAATTGATATGTAACAAAAAAAAAATATATTTCCTCTCTTAATCTGAATAAATGTTTGTTATTTCAACAGTGAACGGAGGCGACTACAGAGTCGTTTATAATTATCATGTGCATAACGCACACATACACACACACACATACAGATATTCTTTCGGTCTCTTGGCAATGACAGAGAGCAAGAGAGTGAGAAAGTGAGACAAAGGAGAAAAAGAAATCGAGCATAGAATATAATAATTCTGTTGGCAACGATTCAAATAAATCCAAGACTTATTACCACATTCACATCTACTCAAACTCTAAAACTTTTTCATGCTATTGGTGTTTGAAAAAAAAAAAAAAATATATATATATATAAAAGAAATACGAATTTAACTCACGGAAAATCTGAATTTATATGAAGTAACAAAACGTTATAATACGTGAAGGTTTTCCGTAATGGGGGGGAGGGGGAGGGGGAGAGTTAGCCATTACTTCAGGGCGTGAATCTGATTCTAAAGATACATTGTTTGTGGTGTTTAAATTGAGCGTGGGCGAAACTCTATATTGGTAAAGCTACATCGAGATATTTTCGAAAAGATCAAATATTTATTATGTTTATTATATTTATTGCCGGCTAAAATAGATGAAAAAATGGAGGAATAAATAAATAAATAAATAAAAGTATCCCATGGTTTTAGAAATTGCCATGTTTGAATGTGGTATAAATAAATATTACACTCTACTGTACAATTAATTGTATTCGATTCGATGATTGCTCTCATCTTTATGGAGTAAAAATAGGAAAGCGAAAAAGCATAACAGAAATATAAAAATATTAAATACGAAAATTTTGTTAATGCACAGTCACGAAAAGTACACTCTTAACTTGATGGCGATGATACTACGTTGACGATTTTCCAAGTTGTCCATTGTACACAGTCGTATATGTGTGAACGAGATCAGGAGGGAGAGGGTGAGAGAGAGAGAGAGAGAGCACGGGAGTGAGAGAATTGAGTAGAGTATGTAGAAATGAGTATCAGGTTTCCAACAGCAGCGGGAACGGTGGCATGAACAGAAATATTCAAATTAGGCGACGAGAACAGTGGGTGGCTGGCACAGTGCAGACGTTGCTTCACTGTGTCATACACACCAATAGTAAAATCGTAAATATTACTGCATATATATATATATAAATATATTTATGAAAGAATAGTAATAATTATTTTATTGCTATACGTACCAAACCTCGTCGTCAATGGCCATGATTTTATGTTTTGTACTCGGCTGTCTGGAAACAATTTATAAAAATATCCCGTTAATAATTTTAAATTAACGATACAATTGAGAGAAAAAATAATAGAAAACTAAAATATTTTCTCATATTTAAATATATTGATATATAATTATTTTAATATCCAAATGCTTCAAGGATTATTTGAATTTAGAAGAATTTATTTAATTTAAGAAATGACACTTAATTATTGTTGAATAATAATTGTTTTTAATTGACAGCAGATAATAAACTTATAAATATAATATTTTCGCTGTTGCAATATATTACGATTGTTAGAATGTTTTAGGGCTGCAATTATTGTTTTAGAGTACTTACCTAGATGACTAAATCAAAGTGATTGTAAGGCTGCCACTAGCTAACTGGACTCCTGGTGAGTGACTACTTAGTTGGAGAAAATTTCCAACTACCAACGTCCAATACGTTTTGACGTTTTTCGTGTATGTGAGTGCGGGTGTTTTGCAGGACAACACGATTGGCTGGAACGATTTTGGGCGTGCGACGGTGGCTCATCTAAAAATAATTCGAAACTGTAAACGGACTCGCACGACGTATACCTCATCTTGCCTCTTGCATATTACTTGAAATCTTATAATTTTCTTTTTTTTTTATTTCTTTCCATTTTGGACTTATCACTAATATATAAATATATATATGTATATATATTTTTTTTCAACAGATTAGAATTCGCGACAATTTATGTAATTGCATCGTTTTATCATTCATTTATTTTCCTGTTAAATTTGTACAGTTGGAAAATGATTTAATACTCAAATAATATTTAATTCTCACGTTAGAATTGGATACAGGAAAGATAAAAATAAGTCACAAAATAAAGTTGTTCTGTATTTGATGTTTTTATTATGTGTGGGAGAGTCAACGCGTGAAACTCTCAGAACCATATAATTAGCAATAAATGTTTAAATAATTTTAAGGGACCTATGTGACTATTCTCATTTAGTTATAATAATTATCATGAATTATAAATTTTCTTGTAAATCGTTCTCCATTATTTATGAATACAAAATGTGAGTTATATTTGAATACATCATTGCCAAGGTTCATTCTGTTTTGAAATCAATAGATGTGAATTTGATTGTGGCCATGAAGACATCAGATAATTAATTCGAAATATCATTATTTATATTATGAAATAAATTATGCATTGACTTACCGATCTTGTTGGATTTGTACAGACTAAAAACTTGAGTCGTTTCTAGTTAGATGGCGACAGAAACTCGCGCAAGTTAGATATTTTTTTTTTTTTTAGAAATAATCCATTTTGTTAACATTAAAATATATGAATGTATTTGGTATTCATTATTTTGATTTTGTTTAAGTGCATCCATAATTTATTTTATTCAGGGACAATGGCGGTCTAAGAAATTATTACTTATTTATGTATTGATATGCAATGATATAACATTAACTTGTTGATTAGATTATGAGCATATATTTGTAGGAATAAAATAGAAAAAGAAAAATGTTACATATTGAAGAAATTTAGAATAGATTGTCGAAAATTTAAGTTAATTCTTCTGCAAATGTAAAAAATTTATTCAGGATTTCGGGTAAATTTCGTATCCGTCGCCTAGTAATTTTCTACAGTCGACTTTGTCTCTCTTCCTCTCTCACTCTTTCTATCTCACCCTTCCGATATTTTGCGCCCGCGTCCTCCACATACCTACTATCGTTTGAGATTCGCTGTAGCACCACAGTATCAACGGCGATTCGAGTTCAGTCGCCGTTCAGACCGCGACAGTGTCGGGCATTGAACCTCTACTGTTTCGTCTTATATTTGTTGCCGAAATTTATATTACCTGCAAGATATAACAATTGACGCGAATAAATACATTGCGAAATTAAAACACAAACGAGAAAATTCATTCTTCAAATTGTATCGACTTTTAGCTATAACTTTTTGTTTTTGTGATTGATTTATTGAAATATTTGGCAGTTGATAATCATCAAAGAAACTACTTACAGTAATGTATTTTGCACGCATATGAATTCCACTTTTCTTCATTAATATTTTTCATTTTAAATACGTGGTCAACAAATTTTTGAAAATAATTATTGTTTTACAATTCTTCAATTAAATATTATGAATTTGTTGGAATAATTGTGTACGAATTGCCTTTATAATCCGATTAATCTACGAATATATAAATATGTTCAATTGTCTTTGTTTGTGAATAGTAAGTTTGGCTGGATATCGCTAAACTGCTGGACTAAGTTTGAAGAATATTCTCTGTGCCGATATATAAGCAGCCAATGTAGATGTTTGGGACACTTGAAAAGTTTTTCAACTCCCTACTAACACATTGGTGACGGCAAATCCCCGAGATATTCTCCTCCACTTACTTCAGAAAAATACTACAGGATTTTTCCTAGTCTGTTGTTTGTATCTATTTCCAATTTCTGTGATTGTGCACAATTGCACAAAGTGCATACTGCAAAATATTTTCCACAAAAAATAAATAAATAGAAAATATACACCGAAATTTTTCTCGACTATTCAATTTTACTTTGCACGTCATTCAACGGTTATTTACAATTTTATTTTATAGATTTTTCATCTTCAATCAATATTAAATGGAAAAAGTAATTTCCTTTTCTCGCTTTTCCAACCACTTTTGCTCATCGCTTTTCCTACTTTCATTTCTGTATTTATTATTGTAAATGCTATTTGCCAAGTATTTTTCTAAAATTATCCAAAATTGTCGCAGGACTTTTTGGCCAGTTCAAGTAATCTACCCGATTTGGATTTGGCATTTTACAATCGTGTCACCTTATATATTGTATTCACCTGATCTTTCCACATAATAGTGTGGTTCAAGAGGATTGGTCCTCGTCAAGTATTGTCCCACTTACTCAGAAAGAATTTGTTTTTTCCTTCTTCCTCCGAAAAGAACGGAAATAAAATAATAATAAAATAATAATCCCATTTCCAAATATAAAAGTAAATATATAAAAATATTTATATTGTCATTCACGTCATTTTCATTAAATACATTTTTTATCAACCAAAAATCTATCTACAATTTAAAATATAATAACTCTAATTTCTTACCTGGTTTCATTCAAGAAAGACACGCATCGTTCGTTTTCATCCTTTATTTATTTGCACAGAAATTAAAGCTCAGATTAAATCCAAGTGTTTTGTTATTTAACTGTTGTTAACTATATGCATATTCTTATAATATTCTTTGTTCTCTATTTTTACACAAGTAAACGGTGCTAGGTCACATTATTTTAATTCAAATAGCTCTGTATAGAATACACACACACACACACACACACATATATATATATACTTAAACAATCTACAAAGCACCTTTCTTGTATTTGATATCTGAACGAGCCTTTTGTTTATGCAACTGAAAAATAACAATGAGAAATATATGTATATATACGAACAACGGACTGGAAATAAACGAAAGAATCTTTGTATTCAACTATCAGAGTTTTATTTGTTATTTCCAAAGTAACAATATTGACTTTTAACGCGCGGGAAATGTTGCATCTGACGATTGGAAAAAAAAAAAAAA
>CAJUYH010005899.1:0-17243 GCA_910591685.1 Galerucella tenella
TGTAGAAAAATAAAATCTCTGAGAAATTTTTCTTACTTGAAGACTAATAGTTTTGTTGTCTTAAAATTTCAAGATGGCATCAGTTTCGCACACCTCACACCGCGGAATATTCTTGGAGAGGAAAGTTTGTTTTGTTGGGTTTAAATTCCATGTAATGTTTCTTCATAAGTAAAAAAATTATTTGTGGCTCTGATAAGAGCCGTTTGTTTTTGGTACCTCCTCAGTCAGTTAACAGTATATTGTTTTTGATGACGGTGCTGTAGTTTTTTTTATTCTGATATTTAACGTCGGTCTATTTCTGCGACTGAGGCTAATCACCGACGCCGGGAGCACTCTACCCCTAACCGGAAATTTTGGCGAACTCACTAGTGTTCCAACCAGTGGTAGCGTTCTTTAACGAGCCCAACATCCATGGACTCGGGACCTCGGTTTTACGTCTCCTCCGAAAGACGGCATATCTACATTATACCTCGTGCTCATTGGTATAATGCCTGCGAGCTGTGATATGCTAGTCCGCTGCAGGCTGTACGGGCCCTATACGATGGTTTTCCCTGGCATGGTCGTCACCCATCCAAGTACTAACCATGTCCAAACTTGCTTGACTGTAATTATCGCATCAAACGCGTTCCACTACAGTGCTGGGTCGTTGCCCCGGTGCTGTAGTTCAACAATAATTATGTAGTAGTCTCTTCTCTCAAGCATCACGGACAGTCTTTGACAATCCGGATTCGGCGCAGAGACCCTAAAGTGTTCTCGGGAGAACGTTTTAGGGTCTTTGCGCCGAATCCGGATTGTCAAAGACTGTCTGTGATGCTATAGATAGATACTACCTATACCATTTTTAAGAATTCAAAATTTACGACAAAAAAAATTTTTCGACGTGAAAAATAATCTAAATTTTTCTGAACGAGTTTTGTGGGACGAGAAATTGACTGATATAGTTTGTTTTTGTATAAAATGATTATTTTCGCCCTCAAATATTCAATCATTCAATCATTTTATACAAAAACGGACTTTGCCAGTCAATTTCTCGTCAAAAAAAACCTCTAGACAAATTTTGAGCATTTTCCACGTCGAAAACATTTTTTTTTTGTCGAAAATTATGAAGCAAGGGGTAGGTATGGAGATATTTCGCGATTCCTGCTGTTTCATTGCTGGGAGTATGTAAAATTCTGAAGACACAAAAAATAAAATTCTTTGTTTTGTTCAGTTTGCGTTGAAGCTCTATTAAATTCCCAACATGTAAAAGCCGAAACAATTATTACTTTGATGGCAAAAGTAATTTGGGATCCAAGACTCATTTACATGAGACCTCACAATACTTATATGACACAAAACTAATGTTAAACATCTGGGAATATAAACCAACCAAGTGGATTGAGTATTAAGTGTTAGATCATGTAACGACTAATATTATTTGTTGGTCAATCTAGACAAGTTGACAGGCATAATTTCTATTTAATAGAAAGGATAAGTTGTTTACATATTGAAACGGGTCCCTGTTTAAATTGTAAACAGGCTTCCAGTGAATGAATTATTATTCCTTAAAAGCTAATAGAATTAAAAATGTCACAGATAAAACTGTTCCCAACACAAATCTATACATTTCCGTTATTTTATGATGTTTATTATAAAAAGTTATCAATATAAGGGTTACCATTTCAATCACATAAAATGACGTAAAAACGTCAAGAAAACAAAGGGTCTCTACTAACAAACTGTACCTATCAGACCGGTCGTCGTTTTTTATGAATAATATTGAATCTCCACGGGTGCTCAACCCCTATAAGTCAAATTTTTTCAAAAAGTTTTCCATTGTTCCTCTTATAATTTAGGTTGAATTTATTAATTTTTCATTTTCCCATAATATTAAAACAAAAATATCTTTGTGTGAAGCTTTTTTAATTGTATCCCATAGTATATTTTCCAAATATTCACGAATTTCGAAACGCTCTCAAATATCATAAAAATGTCTACCATAATACAATATAAGGAATTAAAAGCAGGTGTGAAATTCTAAAAGAATGTATTGTATAAGTTATCAAGACGATAACAACGTCTATTTGTTTCTTTATTCACCTGCTTCCTGACCGAAATAAAAAATCATTAATAGTCAATAACGACTCGATAATTATTACGTATTTATAGGGGGTAGCTTATTCAGCCGGTCACTTTTTTAGGGTAGATTAAGTGATCATTAGTTGAAGTTGCTTTTCGAAAATATTTTTTTGCACTAACAGAAAGGGACATCTTAATCTATTTGTTATACGTTTTTAGTACCTTTTAATTTATTATAGAAAAATCTTTAGCATTTGCAATGTGCTTTCTCTAGAACTTGAAAGCGATATATATCAAAATTGATCAACCCTTGGCATATTAATCTTAAATTAAAAGCGTCCACATGTGAATTCCGAAATCCTAAACTACATACATACATAAAATTTTCTTTCAGAAGGTCACCCCACATCACTTAATGTATGCATGAGCTATGAATATTGGGTACGTCCATATAAAGGAATGAGATATGGACATCATCTAGAATATGCCTTGACGTGTATAACGGAATGGCAGAAGGACGGCGGGTGGGGTGTAAGGGGGGTAAGAAGTGTCCCCGAAATAGGGAAAAGGGTTAGCGAGTGATTGATAACCGAAAATGAATGCGTCCTGCCTTTCTGGCCGAAGGGAATTGGCAATATCAACTTCATGTCTCTTACGGGGTGAACTGATTTGGAGATTTGGAGAATTCAAAACGATATTTTGGAGGTTAATGAGGAGAGAATTTTTTTTGTTAAGAAATTAATTTGTATGGAAAAAAAATGAATTATTTAGATGTGCTGGCCGTCAAAGCAGTTATTGGAATTTCGTTTAAGGCTGTAAATAGTAATAAATGTCTCCTCGCTTCTGTCCCTTTTTCATCCAGTGGCGTTATTTGTATGGTTTTACCAAAAGATGTGCAAGTAAAAAAATATTTACGACCTTATTTTAGTTGTGAATTTCTCTAGACTTACTATGTTTCAAGATGACCTGGCAAATAAATTTAAATGTATCCTTTACCAATGATATGTGGCTTGGAAAATATTTTTTTTAGAAAAAAGTGATTATGTTAACTACGCTGCTGTTCTGGTTTCGATGGTAACAATGAGAAAGCCCACAGAAACCAAACGATCACACTTATTAGGTATTTATGATATCTTTCTGATATTTTTTCGAATTCTACCTGCTTTTGTTTATGTCATAGTTTCTACACTGTTAATTTTAGAATTTTGTAGTATACCATGGTAAATATCTACTGAATAAAAATCTTAATTTATATCAATTGTCTTTTTGATTACTATTGACTTTATTACGCGTTTATTACGTAGAAAAGAAACTGTACAAAAACCTATTCTCATCTCTTTGATAATACCATATGGTAATAACGTTTTAACAGTGTATCCTATAACGATATGATAATGGCCTACCCAATGGTTATTAATTCAAAAATGATGGTATTTTATGAATATAATGTCACTTTTTATGATTGTTTATGCGATACAGATGATTGGTTAGTATTGTTATGGCCATTGCTAAGAAACATAATCTTCATATAACATAAGAACCAACCGAACTTCACTTTATTCTACGTTGTAATTAAATGTGATATTTGTGTTTCCAATTTGCATTCCATATCGAAAAATATATACGGTACGTTTAAATTATACTTAACTGAAATGAACATTCGACTTGTAAGGTTGATTTTTTTTATTGATTCGAACGAAAAAAAGAAGAGGTCTATCTAATTATTTTTGGTTTTTTTTAACCTAAAATAAAAGAGTCGCTATCCGATAAGTATATGGCTACAAGAGAACAATAAAAGGAAATACGTTAATAACCGTATATCCACATTACATCATATCACCAATAATCTTAACGATATACTTTCGAGAATGTAGGAAAATCCGGAAAAACAGGAAGAGAAAACTCAAGACATGCCATATTAATAAATTTATTACGATAATGGACATTGGAATTGTACGTATCGTGTTATAAAAACGTATAAAAAGAAGTTTTCGTAGAGATCCGTTATATTTTATTTGAAATAAATAAGGGAAAATTATGTTTCTATAAAATTCTTATAGATGAAATTAGAATTATATTCATTATTTTCAATACACACACCTGCTCTTAGTCACTTGAGGTCTATTTTGAATTTTGATACCCTTTAAAAGTGATTTCCTATCCACCGCTGGTATTTATAATCAGTTTTTATTCATATTTGACTGCGGAGGTGACAAAAAAAGACTCTTTTTTTTCTCTCTCTCTCCCCGTGGTCTGAAATCCGGACCTACAAAAGATCAGACCGAATCCCGAAGTGGTTGAAATTAATAATTAATGTTCTATAAACGATCTTAAATTATAAAATGACGTCCAACATATTTTATTAGTTGTTGAATACACTGGTCGCAACGTGGTGTCTAGCAACCGTATGATTTGTAACAGTTTAATAAGTCGTATATCATTTTCGATGTATTTTTTTTTCTATTCAATATACAATGAAGTAAAGGCGGGGGTTTGAACTCATAAATTTTCTCATCGATATTCAATTTAGAGTAGAAAGCTTGTCCCTGCTGAGAGATAAAGTCAATGAGGAGGAAGCAACGTCATTAGAAACACTACTAGTCAATGGAAATGGCAAAAACGAAGGAAACGGAAAGGAGAAGTAGCTTTATTTATCAAGAGCTCTAACAAATCGAACATCCAGACAAGACAAGAGGCGTTCTACTGGACTAATGACCGACTCACTCATTAACGAAATGTCCACTCAAGGAATCAAGAATCTCTGGCGTACCGGAACCAGATAAATTTGGCTATTTACACTATTTCAATCTACATAAAAATTTAGATTTTTTTTTTCTATCAAAAAATAAGTTAGAAAAACGTTTACTACAATGTTTATTATGTCCAGATTAAGCGGACATTCTTTTTGTAATAAATAAAGTATCTCGTCTTAGAACAAACAATATCTATTCAAATCTCGAGTTACTCAAAAGCTCCCGTTCGTACGTTCACAATATCATTCCAAAGACAATCCGATAGAGATAAAATCTCAATAAAAAACAAAATTAATGCCGGGCATTAACTATAATGTACCTTTTTTATATCATTCTTCCACGCCTCGTCTTTGAAAAATGATTCTATATTAGTTTATAGAAAAAACGGCGCCGAAGAAAGGGCTATTTTTGTCGTAATCACTTCCAATATATTTTTTATCCAAAATTTTCGATCTTATTCGTTGATCTTGTACCTTAGAAGTGTAACTTAATGTCCTTCGTGGCATATAGCCAGGGATGTATGTATTTATTTATTTTGAGGAGAGTCTCAGAAATTAGTAGTTCCTATAGTCCTATTTCCCGGAGGAATTTTAGGATGTCTGCAGGCTTCAACTTAGGTAAATGTTCCTCTTCTATCCAGTAATCTCCCAGGTGCTGTGCTCTAGGATTCTGAAGTGCTGTGCAGTTGGAAAGTATGTGGATGGAGGTTTTTTCTTCCATGCCACAAAATCTGCATTCTTCTTCCTCCACTATTTGAAGCTTTTTCAGGTGCCCATTCGGGCGACAATGTCCCGTTAGGATCCCTGTTAAAACTCTTAGCGCTGTTTTACTTTGACTTATGCATTCATTTAAATTGAACAGATTGTAGTCATCCAAAAAAGTCTTTGATTGTATAAGCCCTACTAAATTTTTCCAATGGTCAGATCTTTTTTTTTCTCTTTACCTACTTCTTCCATTATTACATTGGGGCTGATTCCGCAAAAGTGTTCAGGCCCCCAGAAAGGTATTTCAGTCCCCCTCTTTGCTAGTTCATCTGCTATTTCATTTCCTTCTATTCCAGTGTGTCCTGGAATCCATAGTAATATGACTATATTGTTCTCGCCTATTTCATTGAGTTTGTCTAGGCATTCCCACGTCATTTTGGAGCTTATCAATATTGAACTGGGCGCACTTTCTTATGGCGTGGATTTCTGCTTGAAAGATACTTGGGGTTTTTCCCAAGCTTTCAGAGTGTTTGGTTCCTGGCCCGAACACTCCTATCCCAGTTTCTTCTACTGCTTTTGAACCGTCTGTGTATGGCATTCTTTCCAAGTCTGGTAATGGTATTTGGATCTCATTCCTTCTTGTTGCTTAATTTGGTTTTCTCTCGTCGTCAATAGGCTCTAGTTCTATAGCCAGGGAAGTATTTGTTGTGTCTTACTGGACGGTCTGCTACTAAAGCGTCCAAGGAGGGATTTCTCCAAGAAGAATACGAAAAGCCAAAAGGTATTAACTCGAAATCAGAAAAATGAGCAATATTAAGAACATTTTGTCATACAAAATATTACCGATATCACGTAAACTCTCCTGGTATAATGTTGATTAATTTTATTCAATATTGTTTCTTTTCTATTTAGAAAAAAAAGGAACGTTATGTTGACGACCTTGATCTGCGATGGATTGCCCATCCCGAAATTAATCATTAATCCAGTGAAAGAGCGCGTAGTGCATTAAAATCCAAGGCGACCGATCTCATCAATTGTCTAACAATAGAGCAACGACACTAACACAGCGCATGTGAGATTAAGTAATCTATCAGAGTCGCCGTGGGTTTAACGCCTATACAAATCTTTGTCACCGGTCACTAAGATCCATTTATTGTTAAAAAAGAAAAACCACTACGTTTCGGATACGAATAAATATAATAGCAATTTGTCAATTAGACTTTTGTTTATTGTTGGAAGAGATAAATTGGGATTTAATTATAGAGGGCGGTTGATTTGGAACGTGTCCAAAATTCAAGTCTGAA
Source organism: Galerucella tenella (assembly GCA_910591685.1). Lineage (NCBI taxonomy): Eukaryota > Metazoa > Arthropoda > Insecta > Coleoptera > Chrysomelidae > Galerucella > Galerucella tenella. Next base: position 6,820 of record CAJUYH010005899.1, read on the forward strand.
AATATGGAATATACGAGAGCTGTTGTAATCTATCGATTGGAATTTATAAATAAAATATTGTGGCGTAAAACCAGTTTCCTTACAGTGTGGAAATCACTTATGGAATAGAATTCTTCATGTCATTATTTTAGAAAATTATAAAAAATGTCGAGACACGTCAACTTTTATGTAAACTCAAATTTAAATGTACACGGTTATTCACGAAAGTATGCCATAGTCGGTGTTGTTTTTTTTTAATGAAACACCCTGTATATTTGCATATTTTTGAAATCCTCTTTATGAACCGATTCCAACAAACTAAATAATGTATGATCAATTATGAATTATACAGGGTGAAATTTTAAAATTAATAAATTATTAAATTTGAAATATTGGTACTTTTTTAAATTAGCTAAATATGGATTTATCAAAAATCCAAACTAACTAATTATTAGACGTATTTGTATATTAAACAAAACCTGCCACGCCCATGAATTTTATCATAAATACCTAAAAATTGCCTAAAAACCTCAATAATTAGACAAAATCGGTAAATAATGTGGATTGTTTTCTATTCTGTCAGTTGTTGATGCGTTGACAGTTTATACTAAAAAAGTAAAATCTTTGTCAAACACCTTTTCCTTATCGACATAACAATGAAATATTTAACTGAGACTCACCGAATTGAGATTTTAATGATGATCGGGTACAGGAATAACTGCAGAAGTCAAGTTTAAGTGGCCAACTTATTTAATCACAGGTATCCCGAATTGCCTAATATTTCACAAAGTACTGTGTCTACAATTCATGCACAATTCAGAGAACTTGGACATGTCAAACCATTGAAAAGAAAACCACACTTCGTTGAAGATGATGTGAAAGTGGATATTTTGTTAAGTGTCGAAGATAATCCAACTTCAAGTACACGTCAGATTGCCCGTGAAAATCCTACAAATTAACTTTTGTGCAGGAGTTAACAGAAGACGATCCAGATCGTAGAATGGATTTCTGTGAAAGATTGATGAATAAGCTGAACAGAAATGAGATAGCTCTTGGTACCATTCTTTTTTCTGACGAATCAACATTCACATTGAATGGAGAGGTAAACCGACAGAACTGTAGATATTGGTCAGCAGAGAATCCTAATTGGATGCGTGAGACACATACTCAGTACCCTAAAAAGGTGAACGTTTGGGCAGGTATCATAGGCGACCATATTATTGGTCCTATATTTATAGATGGAAATTTGACAGCTGAAAAATATTTAAATATGCTTAGAAATGAAGTTATTCCTGCGTTGGCAAACTTATATCCCAACGCAATAGATCCTAGCTTACCGAATGAAAATGTTTGGTTCCAGCAACACCCCGTTATGCTTTAATACTAAGAACTTATCTATTTAGATGAAATCTTCCCCAATAAATGGATTGGACGAGGAGGTACTATTGAGTGACCAGCTAGATCGCCAGACCTTACGCCGTTAGATTTTTTTGGTGTGGTTATCTCAAGAACAAAGTATATGCAACACAACCAACTAGCATTGTAGACCTCAAAGACAGGATAACACAGAAATACGGAATATTTCACCTCAAACTTCAAACAAAGTTAAGGAGGAGTTCTATAGGAGACTGTGCTATTGCCAATAACTAGGTGGAGAACATTTTGAGCATTTATTTCAATTTATTAAAATTAAATACATAAGGTATTTTATGTATGTGTTTAATAACTGTAAAAATAAAAATTTCACTTTGTATAATTCATAATTGACCATACATTATTTAGTTTGTTGGAATGGGTTCATTAAGAGGATTTCAAAAATATGCAAATATACAAGGTGTTTTATTAAAAAAAAAACAACACCGACTATGGCATACTTGCGTGAATCACCCTGTACATTTACATTTATGTTTACATAACGCACAACTCAATTGAAAAGTTGACGTGTCTCGGCATTTTTTATAATTTTCTAAAATAATGACATAAAGAATTTTATTCCATAAGTGGTTTCCACACTGTATATATATATAAGGGGTGTACTTGAATAAAACCCAAAATGTATATATTCAAGTTGAATTTCCTAACGAGTATAATAATATCAGCATGTCCTGGAGTCTGGAAAGGGTAAATATCATCGTCAGTTAACGATATACATATATATAAAGTATGTTACTCGACCAACTACAAATATTTATTTAATAATTTATTATGAAATGAAAATAGTTGTCGCGAGATATAAAGTCGACTTTATAAGCTGGATTTTCATTTAACGCGATTGTACAGGGTTATTCCTAAACGTCAAAGACAAAAATTACAATTTACGCAGGATTTAACTTCCTCTTATATCCAAGGGAAAGCAACTTGGTTCTCGGAGTGCTATGGATGCAATAAATGATTACTAGCCTAGAGCATAATAGGCTGTGAGATTTTGTAAACGTCAAGCTAGTACGTGCTCTGAATGTACTGATGGAAAACTGTAGCAAGGCTCCAAGACACAAGGATTATAAGGGAAACGAAAAAGCCAGGCTAGGACCAATATGTTGGGGAGACATTGACTGAGACCTAAAAGATCTGTTGGGCCCCCTTTTTGATGAAAGAAGTTTCTATCTTTGGAATTTCAGGATATCTGAAGGCTTTAGTTTAGTGGTCCTCTTATATCCTTTAGTAGACAAAAAGGATTCTAATGGGGTATTGACAGCTGTCAAAGATTTATGTTCTGGCTGGCTAGATCTTTGGAATATTCGACTGAATTTCTTGTGAATATCAATAAATTGGTTAACAAACTACACTTGTCTTCTCACTAGAAGTAATAAGTTTTCAAAGATTGGAATTAATAAAAAAGGATGTATTAATGTGACACGAAAATATATGGAAGAGATATTTTTGGCATCCGAAAAGAGTTAAGGTAGAAACCGTAACTTGAATCAAATAGATGAATCACCACGTACATATTAAAACAGCGGTCGTAGCTTCGAAATAACATCTCTATATTTATCTAGGTGGCCAGGAAATTTTAATTAATATTGTTAATTGGAAACGTCTAGAATGGACAAAATAATAACTAACTATTCGCCGGGGAATTCTGAAATATGCGTATGTGGCCAGTGGAAATATTCATGTATGTATAAAGTTTTACGGAAAATAAGAGCAAATTGTAATTTTGTACAGAGTCTATTGTACCAATTTGTAATATGTGTGTGTACGTGTGTGTTTATTAACTTTGTTTGATTATGCTCTAGTCCATCTTGGATATTATTAATTGAAAACGTAACTACTAATTTTCACTAAATTGTTAGTAGCTTGAATAAGCTTTGTTTAAACTAGCTTCTTTATATTATTCTCAAATTCAACTAACTCTCAAACTATATTCTTTTATACTACTATGTTTGGACATTGCAACAAATGAGTGTAACGAGTTGTAACTTAGTTTTGACTACGTAAAAAAAATTCAAGTACCTCACAAGTTTTTCTAAGTGTACAGCGTCAATTAAAATAGTTTGATGGTTGTAAAACATTTTTCTAATACGTAAAGTTCGTTCAATTGAGAAGCAGTGAACGATGTAGAATAGATACGACAACGACCGGACTAACAAGTGTATTTGTGTGTGTTCAAGAATAAAAATATAATAGAAATAATGACATAACGAGTGCATATATGTTCGTGAGTTGGTTTTTTTTTTCTGTATTTTGGTTCACTTCTCAGCAACACTATTGTTGTTATACGAGTGGCTTTCACTGTTTATTCACAACTTTAATGAAAAATACACTTTACCAAACAACTAACGTATCGGATCTCCCTGGTAAATATCCCAGCAATTTCAAGGCTAGACTTGTCTCCAATTAAACGAGTTGACCGAACGAATCACGGTGATTTCTTCTGAACGTAAAAAAATTGTTCGTAACCAGGGAATATTAACTTCCGGCCGGATAATGTGATATGACATTCAACAACCATTGTACTTTTATATTAATTATGGCCATTAGGGGTCACCCGGTCATCCGAGTCTTTTATGGGAAAGAAGAACAGGAAGGGTTGACGTAAGGGTGTTAATGCTGTTCTACCGGATTGTTGATAGTATCGTTATTTTGATTTAAAAGACATTTTTTTGTGGTCTGAGGCTGGTGATTTGTTCAAATACACTATTCTTCAACTTTGGCGCAGCAGTGTATGTATTTCAATGTATTTTGTAATAGAGATATCAATAAATGACTGTAACAAATTGAATTGAACACGCAATATAATAAAAAACCGTCTTATTATTATGTCTAACATCAAAATATATACCGTAAAATAGAATTAAGAGAAAGAAAAATCGAGGAAACAATAAATACGTAGTTGATTCCAAACTTCCTTCTATTTAATTAACTCCCTGTACTGTATAACAAACAAATAAATCTATGAAAATATCTTGTATATCTTTCCGATGGTCGAGCACTTAAATCGCATAAGCATGATTTTGCAGTTACATTGTATAAGTGGTACTTAATGGTTTTTTTTGTAAAAGTTGCATGGTACTTTCTTAATATCCATTAATTGCCGCTTCGTTTATTTCGTACTTTCGTGAGATTTTTCAGCCAAATTGTCGAGCTGCATAAATATACAAAATAATAGAATTAAATACGAGAGGTGAGTTGTTTTCATAGCTTTCCTCAGTTAAGAAACGTCCCTTTTTCTTCTAATCACCTTAAATTTTCCTATTTCACTGTATAAATTTATAATTATAACAAGCTGTGACGTAAAAAATGTTCAGTTCCAGTCACCTGAGCTCTAAGAAAAACGACATAACTTAGATGTTTAAATTTTCGCTAGTAGCACAGAAATAGGACGTGTTGCGTATATCTAATGAAATTAAAATAAATGATAAGGCACCACATAGATTCTGTCTTCAGACGTAAAATCCATTATTAAGAATGCATTTGGTCAATTTAATGACAAGAAATTGGGGTCGGTAACGACTGTGCATAGAGCATAATATTTTGATGGACGGCCAAGAGGGTAAGTTCAGTGGAGAAAATGGAAAGGGTTAAAGGGGGTAGATTTGTCAGCTGTCTTAACATGACTGGTCCAGAATGAAAGTCGGAAATTGAGGAATTTGTAAATGATGAAATTTACTGTTAGGTAAACACTCTTGGGGTTTACAACGATCAATTTATTCATATTAAGATTGTTAATTAATTATAATAACTATCCAAAGATGGTTTTTTTTTCAATTGTTAGGTTTTCAATGTTAATTATCATTATATGTTATATAAAAATTGCTGAATGTGTTGAAGATAATAGGGATTTTTCGCAAAATAAACGAAAGGGGAGAAAAAAAGGTAATATTAAAGGGTGGTGTATATATTTGGAAGAATCACGCAACGTCTGCTAATTGAAACGTCCATTTGGACATATTTATAATTGAAACCTCAGCAAATATATTCGAAATAAATAATATTTTCTCAATGTTCAATTTCTTTTCTGTCAAAATATAATTATGTAACATGCAATCTAAAAACTACCCAAGAAGTAGATATTACTAGTGCATGATACAACACCTTTAAACTGTTTAAACATATACAGGTTGTCCTTTAAAAGTTCGTCATTGTATAAAATTAAAAGTAAATATAAAAACTTGGGAAGTTTTATGAATCAAAGTCTCATATAAAGGCATTCATGTATAAAAATTCTATAATTAATTTTTACCGAAAAGCAATCCACTTAGTAGCTTCGGGCCAAAGGTTAGGAATTCATCAACTATTCGGTATTCCCAATACCTGAGGCCCCATATTTTCCTGTTCCTGCCCTTCACCGCACCAATGCCGACGCGCGTATGAAATTCAGGGATCAAAGCCAACGTAGGCCCTTCAAAGGAGAGCACGCCAGTTCAAACTATGCGAAAAATTAATATTTAACCCACGATTATTGTTATTAACTGCCAAAATTACGGATTAAACACTTACGTGGAACGCTTTGATGTCCTATATCGACTCTTTGTTTGTTTGTATATATATGTATATAAAGAGTCGGTCCAACCCTCCTTGCAGTCTCAATTCAAATCCGAACAAAAGAAATTTGATTCAAGTGAACCGAGCATCAAATTAATATATATATAACTACTCGTCTTTTTCTTGTTATTAACAAATATTAAAAAGCACCAATAAATGTTCGGAAAAATTCCGGTCGATTAAATAATCAGCGATCAAAGAAGTAAAATGTAGTAAGGTCGGAGTCGTGTAGCTCTCCAATTAGTAAATTTTTGGTAAGTTCCCAATAATATTTCGTCGATCGGCAACGGAACGAAATAAGTAACCATTTCAAGGGTGGGAAAAGTGAACTGGTGCTATGCGACTCGACTGCATATTTCCGAAGGTATTCTCGGTTAGCGGTCAACATCAAAGGTGTTTTTTTTTTAATAAATTTTTAGCGCATTTAAGTGATTGAAACTATTGACGTTTCCCATATAACAAGATCTGATTTATTTTTTGAAGTGGTTGAAATAAATCGGCGAATAATTAGCGATAATAAACGTAAATTTGTTGAGGATTTTATTATATATAATATATATACAGTGTGGAAACCACTTATGGAATAAAATTCTTTATGTCATTATTTTAGAAAATTATAAAAAATGCAGAGACACGTCAACTTTTGAATTGAGTTGTGCGTTATGTAAACAATAATTTAAATGTACAGGGTGATTCACGCAAGTATGCCATAGCCGGTGTTGTTTTTTTTTTAATGAAACACCCTGTATATTTGCATATTTTTTTAATGAACCGATTCCAACAAACTGAATAATGTATGGTCAATTATGAATTATACAGAATGAAATTTTTATTTTTACAGTTATTAAACACATACATAAAATACCTGATGTATTTGATTTTAATACCTACATTGAAATAAATGCTCAAAATGTTCTCCACCTAGTTGTTGGCAATGGCACAGTCTCCTATAGAACTCCTTCTTAACTTTGTTTAAAGTTTGAGGTGAAATATTCCGTATTTCTGTAGTTATCCTGTTTTTGAGGTATACAATGCTAGTTGGTTGTGTTGCATATACTTTGTTCTTGAGATAACCCCACAGAAAAAAATCTAACGGCGTAAGGTCTGGCCACTCAATAGTACCTCTTCGTCCAATCCTTTTATTGGGAAAGATTTCATCTAAATAAGTTCTTACCATTAAAGCATAATGGGGTGTTGCCCCGTCTTGCTGGAACCAAACATTTTCATTCGGTAAGCTAGAATCTATTGCGTTGGGATATAAGTTTGCCAACGCAGGAATAACTTCATTTCTAAGCATATTTAAATATTTTTCAGCTGTCAAATTTCCATCTATAAATATAGGACCAATATTATGGTCGCCTGTGATACCGGCCCAAACATTCACCTTTTGAGGGTACTGAGTATGTGTCTCACGCATCCAATTAGGATTCTCTGCTGACCAATATCTACAGTTCTGTCGGTTAACCTCTCCATTCAATGTGAATGTTGATTCGTCAGAAAAAAGAATATGGTACCAAGAGCTATCTCATTTCTGTTCAGCTTATTCATCAATCTTTCGCAGAAATCCATTCTACGATCTGGATCGTCTTCTGTTAACTCCTGCACAAAAGTTAATTTGTAGGGATGAAGTTTTTCTTTATGAAGACATCTTAGAACAGTTGTATGACTAACATTATTTTCACGGGAAATTTGACGTGTACTTGGAGTTGGATTCTCTTCGACACTTAACAAAATATCCACTTTCACATCATCTTCAACGAAGTATGGTTTTCTTTTCAATTGTTTGACATGTCCAAGTTCTCTGAATTGTGCCTGAATTTTAGACTCAGTACTTTGTGAAATATTAGGCAATTCGGGATACCTGTGATTAAATAAGTTTGCCACTTCAACTTGACTTCTACAGTTATCCCCGTACCCGATCATCATTAAAATCTCAATTCGGTGAGTCTCAGTTAAATATTTCATTGTTATGTCGACAAGGAAAGAGTGTTTGACAAAGATTTTACTTTTTCAGTATAAACTGTCAACACATCAACAACTGACAGAATAGAAAACAATCCACATTATTTACCGATTTTGTCTAATTATTGGCGTTTTTAGGCAATTTTTAGGTATTTATGATAAAATTCATGGGCGTAGCAGGTTTTGTTTAATATACAAATACGTCTAATAATTAGTTAGTTTAGATTTTTGATAAATCCATATTTAGCTAATTTTAAAAAGTAGGTACCAATATTTCAAGTGTAATAAATTATTAATTTTAAAATTTCACCCTGTATAATTCATAATTGACTATACATTATTTAGTTTGTTGGAATCGGTTCATTAAGAGGATTTCAAAAATATGCACATACACAGGGTGGTTCATTAAAAAAAAAAAACACCGATTATGGCATACTTGCGTGAATCACCCTGTACATTTACATTTATGTTTACATAATGCACAACTCAATTCAAAAGTTGACGTGTCTCGGCATTTTTTATAATTTTCTAAAATAATGACATAAAGAAATTTATTCCATACCTAAGTGGTTTCCACACTCTATATAACTTATAGAGTAGTAAATATAATATATCTTCTTGAATATTGAGTTGAAGAATACTATCGAATCATCTGATTAACTCTATAGATCATTCTTTATATTTTTATGGCTGTTGCTATTATTTTCTCTGTCTTAGACAACGGGGATCAGTTTCTAATGAGCTTTCTGGAAGACAAAACGACGAAATTCCGTCTGGAAGTTATCAAGCTGTTGGCCATTGATTGATTATAGTATATTACTGAAACGACCAATACTTTTTCTGAGCAACCCCTCACTCAATTTATCTCAAAAATATTGACTGCGCTTTGAAAGATTACGAATATAATGGGGGTTTTATTATCACAAGACAGATTCGGTCTTCTTATTTATATCATTTTTTTTTGTTTAAGCGTCTTAATAATGAAACTACAAATTAACACAGCTGGTGCGAATTTAAAATAAATATCGGGAATATGGTTAAGTGAAGGAACCCATTAGTATAAATTATAGTAAGCAGCTTTCCAATTTATACTTTGGAAAATGTGTTTATTAAAGTGTAATTTTAGTTTTCGATCCAATAAAGAACGATAAATCTCGGGGATTTGGCTCTAAAAGTGTATTTAATGATGTAGTGAAGCTGAGATAGAATTATGTACCTACGTGTACTCGAAAATAAAATTTATACATATACGAGGAATGTGCAAAAAAATTGTCTCGTTGGTTGAGTAGACACCTCCAAAAATTTGATATATTATACATATTCGGTCAAGCATGACACTATATTGAACTGATTAATAGACCTAAACGGAAATTTAATTATCGAAATCGTTTTTAATCGTCATTTCTCATTAGTCAGTGTTTTCGTTTCATCACTTTAATCAAGGGACTGATGGCGATTAATGATGGATTTCACTTGAATTGACGTTGGTTATTTTTTATTTCCAGGAATACGTGTTGCCTGTAAACTCCTACAAATTGTTTGAAAATAATTTGGATCATTGAAAAAAACCTCGTAAATTCTCTTATTTATAAATAATGTAAGGGGTGTTGTAGGATTAATATTAATATTATAGTATGTACAAAAAGTACGAGGAGTAATAAACCCTAGGGTTTCTTCATTGTTAAAGGATTAGCAGATAAGCAATAACGCAATGCAGTGGTGTGTATTTTGGGAAAAAAATACGTTTTAAATTATAATATAATAAAAAATGAAAAGAAATAATTATTGGAATACATTTATTACTTACATTTTATTCTATATCCGACTCGGAAGAGGAAGAATCGTTGTTGACATTAATAATAATAGGGTCGATTAAATCATCACAAATATTGTCATTTTTCCACATATTTGCCTCTACTTTGATAACATGCTCGATACAGTTTGTCCAATTTTCCTTACTAACATGACTTACAGCACTCTCAAACAATTTCACAACATCGTTTATTTTAAAAGTAGTATTTTTTTTCCAACTTCCCCCTTTACCTGAGCCCATATTAATTCTATGGGATTAAGTTCACAATGATAAGGGGGAAGTCGAAGAACTAATATGCCACGAGAAGAAGCCATTTCTTCTACAATGTAGGTTTTAGATTTATTCTTGTTCATTTTTGCAATTCTGTAAAGTTCTTTCCTTAGTGGATCTTTTGGAAACTTAATATTTTTCGAAATAAGCCACTCCAAAAGCTCTGCTTTACGCCAACGACTTGTGGGCAATGCTTCTCGTAACCGTGAATGGTAACTTGCGTTGTCCATAACAATAACAGCCCCTTTTGGAATCAGATCCAACATTTGAACAAACCATTCCTCGAAGACATCCCAATTCATATCTTCGTGATAGTCCCCCATGCGTTTTGAAATAAAAGTTAATAATCCACCATCAACAAAACCTTCAGAACTTCCAACATGGACAATGATAAGTCTTTTTCCTTTTCCAGATG
>CAJUYH010005899.1:17343-39058 GCA_910591685.1 Galerucella tenella
TTTTTTTTTTTCGAATACATGGAAGCGATTAAATATTGTGTAAACCTTTTACGTTGTTTTTTTTTTAAATGCTTTTATCGAGTTACGATCGGTATGTCGGCATCGAGTCAAACATTTTTATATTTTCGGGAATAAGTTTCTTGATCTTTTTTTTATATGATGTGGATTGTAATTGTAAAATTATTCAAAATAATTGGTATTCTACGAAAAATCCTTGAATATATATTTTATGAGTGATACGTTGATAGGTACTTGGAATTTTTTACTTTCACGGTAGATAAATGAAGAGTAATTGTATATTTCAATTTCCCTACAATAAAATCGACTAATAATTTCAATAAATAACGCTCGATAATCGAATCCTTTGATTTATGCCGCTAAATAAGGAAGTCACCTACTGCGTGGACTCACCTATTCAATCGATCTTCAATAAAAATCACCACAAGGCTGCTACTTTTATAAAAAAAACTTTAAACACGCTGAGATTTTAATAGTTTTCTTTATTAATTTAAAAAAAAACTTCAAGGTGGAATTTAAGTACTAATGAGTCGATTTAATTTTCGACTAAATATTTATCAAAAATATAACTATAAATCGATTTAATCGTAAAATATATTATCCTTAAAGCTGAACAATACAAATAAGAACAGAAAATCTTCGACCGAAGCTCATATATCACAAATGATACAATGGATGTGGTGTCCCGTCCCACAGAAATCTGCATGTTTATGTCCTTTATCCTTAACCAACAGGCGACACAAACATAAACAAAATACTTATTGACTTATACCTTTAACATCGAATGTAAATTAATAATTTATATTGTTTGCTTATTTGTTCGTAGGTATTAAACACAAATGATTTATAAGGGCGATGGGGTTGACACATTTTGTGGGAAGAAGACGAGGATATATTACCTTCGGAATAAAGATAATTTTATGTAACTATAGATGAAATTATATCGAGATATCATTGACGTTACCAATTGTCAGAAATGAGTTTTAAAGAAGGAATTCTTAAGAAGAAGGTACTGGAAATGCCTCGAAACAAGACAAAGATATAGGTGTATTGGTTCAGAAAAAACTAAAGATCTGTATCTGTAGAGTTTAGGGAAGGTGAGTGTAGCACTTAGGCCACATGTGACCCATTGTACATCCTCCCGAAGAGTTGTTCTTCTAGGTCATCGTCCATCCTAGGAGACATCTCTTTTATATCGGTATGTGTAGGCCAAGACTCACCGAACACACTCTCTTATTGACGATAACTCCGGACACTCACATAAGACATTTCTGACAGTTTCATCTTCCTGTTCGCACACATCCTGCATAAAGTTGTGTCCACTAGCCCCATATAGTATGGAGATGTTTCCTTAGTTGACAGTGGCCAGTCAGAAATCCTACTGTTAAACGAAGGTTTTTCCTGGTCATCGTCAAAAATTTCTTCGGCGCCAGCTTCCCAGGGTCGCCCAGGGTGATCCTGGCAAGACTGCATCCTTTGATTCGATCCCGTCTCTTAAGAGATTGAGCATGGGTGTTCGCTAGATCCGCAATTGATGAAGTTCGTAGGTGTCACTCCTGTCGTGCCCTTTAACCCACCTCAAGATAATATTGTTATCTGCCCCGATATAACACGTTGTCTGTTCAAGGTTAATAGGGCTTGTCTACTATAGGTGCAGATTGTTATGTTTTAGCCAGAAATTCCTTTTCTGGTTAGTTCTTTTGCGGCAATTGAGATACCAGCCAGTTCTGTTTGAATCATGCTGATATTGACAAACTAAAGATATAGGAAGAACTATAGAAACCCATTTTTAGAAGTAAAATATTAACAAACGCTCCGCCAATGTCTCTCAGACAATAAATATCTCTTGTATTGTATCAAGTTTCTTATTGAATAAATCTTTCGCCCGTTTTAATCTTATAATCACTTACTAAATCAAAGTCGTTTGACAATATTGATCAGTTCTACATAAAATTATGTAAATTCAATCGACTTATCAAGCCCACGAAAATAAATTTACGAAATTGGTTTTTTTATGTTCTGTATATTGAATTACCCTGTATTCGTTTACATGGTTTTCGTGAATGCTTAAGATTCCAATACGGCACGAAGTTGTAGTTAAAAAAAAAGCTTTCGAGTGACGAACAAATGACTATGAGGAGCTAGACTAGCTCTCGGGTGATGTTCTCTCAGGTTGTTCACTAATGGTTATTGCCGTGGATGTCGATAAAACAATCGCCCTATACGACTTATCTAGATGCGTATCGACAAGTAATGGCTGCTCCTCGAAAATGTCGATGGTTTTTGGTTCGGTAAATTACCCAACAGAGTCGGTTTTATCGGTAAATATATTAAAAAAAAACGAAAAGGTTATTTCTATTGAATAAATTTAAGAACGGTCCTGTTTACATCGGAAAAAGATCATTCTACTAAAAAATTGCCCAATAAAAATTCATGACTTTGAATTTTATGTTTTTTAAAGACAAAGAAATAAAATAGATAGTTATCACTTTATTATTGGTCGTATAATTTTGATTAGTGAATCGTCCCTGTACTTTAATCTCCTTATACCTGTGTGTGTGTATATTTATATATTTTTTTTTATTGCAAAGGGATGGTGATATTAATAGGAATATAAATTTCTTTAATTTGGTCTTTAAAATTTTAGTAGGCTGTAAATACTTGTAGATTTTTCGGAAGACGTTAATATCATCGATATTTTTCAAGAAAAAATAAAAACCTGTTGTATAGATTTATATATTTAGTCTATAATCTGATGGTGTACTTATTTATGGATGAGTTTCTTCCATTCTCGATTATTTTTTCGTACATTCGTTCAGTATGCTTCATTATACTTTCTCAGTCTTTCTCCTCAAATGCCTTTCATACACTTTGGCAATCCAAGTATCCGATACCAAGTTGCTCCATCATAGTTTAGTCTCTACTACCTGTGCTGGCCGGTCACGGTCCACAGAAGACTACCTACACCTCAATATTCTTAACTTCCTCTCTATCAATTTTAATATTCATGATTTTCTGAGCCCCCCTTTCTATTATCACGACTTTTGTATTCGCGTATTGAATTTAAAATAGTGCATCTTCTAAAATTATCTCTATATAAGTTAAACACAGACAAGAGGATCAATTTCGTTCGAAATCTATAACGCAATTCGTATTTACAACGATATAATAGATGTAAAGTGTTTATATCCTTGAACAATCACACCAAATATAAAATAGAATATATACTCAGACGCTTTGTCTTGATATATCTCTCAGAAACAGTCAGAATTTCAACCAATCTTATCAAGTAATTGCTTTTGCTGCTCCATATGTAAACAATCGAAAGCTGAATTGTTGAGTGAGAATATATGTATATATACAATTAATATTGCCTACTAAGGGGAGTTTATATTGTATAAGTATATATCCGTGTATAGCAAACAGAATTGTCGAAATTTTAGTTAAGGGGGCAAAAAAATTTACTCCCGCTACCCATCATTGTACCGGTCACGGGTGTCAAATGTTTTTTTATGGTAAGCAAAGAACCATCCCTATCTACCTATTAGGAAAGCAGCAGCTGGTCTTGAATGGCTCACAAATCAAAGATATAAATGTACCATGTATTTATATATATATAAGAGAAGAAGAATTATAAATGAGTGTAGTTCGTATAATATCTGATCACGGGGGATAAAAGTTAAGAATCAAGATACATAATTCAGAGATGTGTCAAGTGATCAAACCTTGGCAAATGTATCAAATCTGTGTGAGTGTGTGTATATAAAGGATCGGGGAGTGTATCAAATTACTAAAATGTGGACATTTTTGATTTGTGGATTGTGTAGAAATTAATAATTGACAGCCAAAAAAAAATTGTGTCGGTTTTACATTCTTGAACATTTATTAGAAATCAAAGAGGTAGAGATATGCGGGTAACAATATAGATAGATTGATTACCGACTGTTTGAACAAAAAGGACCGGTTTGATTGCTAAAAATGGACCTTTTGTCGGCAAAGCTAATGAGAACCCGACATATGTCTTCTGAACATTTTAGAAATTCCATTTGCTTTCAATTGACAGCCGATAATTTGTTTCAAAGTTTATTTTTAAACAAACAATTTATCAGTATCAGAAAAAAACATAATTTTATTTATTTATAAGAGTATAATACTAGTTATACCGTGACAGTCCGAAAAGTTCTATCGTCTTGAAAGATATTTGATAGCGAAAGGCTAACTCAATTATTTCTACCACAAAATAAATTATATCCTTGAATAGGTAAGGATATTTAATCACATTCCAGGAAGCTTCTCCCTGTTTGCTTGTGGATATTACGTGCAAATAATTTATAAAGTGTTATCCACAATAAGCAATTACTAGAACAGAGGGGTTAAGTATTGTATGTTATTAAAAGGGGATGACTGGAATAAACAATTTCAACAAATCATGCAAGAAATTCAAATATTACTTACCCCGAAGTAAATTCTTCCTGTAACAAACAAAAAAATTATTATAATATTATACCTTTATTTGATTTTAAAATACCGCGCTACTGAATGATAAGCCATTAATCAGGATATTTAATTATTGGTGGGTGAAATATCCCATTTCCATTTTCCTTTTCGAAAAGGGGTAGATTGAAGGTGACGATAGCGACAGAGGGATTTATAGAGTCTGGATTATGGCTACAGCTACAGAAAAATCTATAGAGATCTTTTCATATACAGCATGTTTAAATTAAACGTAGTGAAATTTGGGTTTTTATTGTCAGTGTACAGTCAAAGACAAATGGAACCCACAAGGCAAACACCAAAATTCATAAAAATTCAATTAGTTTAAATGATTTATGGTAACCCTTCGATAAAATGTATTAGAAATACTTCAATTGTGACCTAAAAAACGTAGATCTGTTAGATGAGGATAGCAGATGTTCAAATAATGCAGTCTCAACCTAATCTAGTTGTGCGTTTCATTTGACTTTGACTGTACCTTGGCAATTATTCTGTAAAAATTAGCATAAAATTCAATCAAGCTTTTTCGGGAGCGAAAAAACAAATGGAAGAAAGTTGGAGGAAAACAGGAGAATATTTTATTATATCCGATTCAAACTGAATTTCAATACAATCAAATGAAAAATTTATTAAATTATCAAAGGAGCTTTCACAAAACGCGAAAGCAAATCAACTATATTAAAATTTTAATCAAATCATTGAATGAACAAAAACAAACTCGACTCGTCGGGCCAGAGCGGTTTTCCAATTCAACAAATTATTAAAACAAAAAACTCCCGATTTTCCTGGATTTTAATTAATGTTGCAGGACGAAGAAAAAATACTCAACTTTTACAGATTTTAGATAAAGACAGAGAGAGAATGAGAATGAAATCTGGTCGTCAAAAATCGAACACACGAAATGGAATTTATATACAGGATATCTTACGATGATGAAAAAGTACCTCAAGTATCTTTCAAGCGGAAATCCACGCCATAAGAAAGTGCGCCCAGTTCAATATTGATAAAGGATACAGAAGACAAAGGATTATCATAATGTCGGATAGTCAAGCAGCCATTAAAGCACTGAGCTCTTGTGTAATCAGTTCCAAAATGGTGTGGGAATGACTAGACAAACTCAATGAAATAGGCGAGAACAATATAGTCACCTTACTATGGATTCCAGGACACACTGGAATAGAAGGAAATAAAATAGCAGATGAACTAGCAAAGAGGGAGACTGAAATACCTTTCTGGAGGCCCGAACCCTTCTGCGGAATCAGCTCCAATGTAATATTGGAAGAAATGGGTAAAGACGAGAAAAAGAGAAGATTTGGCTATTGGAAAGATCTAGTAGGGCTTATACAATCAAGGACTCTTCTGGGTGACTACAACCTGTTATAAGATCAAATGAATGCATAAGTCAAAGTAAAACTGCGCTAAGAGTTTTAACAGGGATCCTAACCGGACATTGTCGCATGAATGGGCACCTGAATAAGCTCAAAATAGTGGAGGAAGAAGAATGCAGATTTTGTGGAATGGAAGAAGAAACCTCCATCCACATACTTTCCAACTGCACAGCACTACAGAATCCTAGAGCAAAGCACCTGGTAGAATACTGTATAGAAGAGGAAGTTGAAGCCTCCAGACATCCAAAAATTCCTTCTACATACGACGATTTGACAATATCTTGAAAATTGCAGAGTCAAAACGTCGTAGGACACCCTGTATAAGATAACATTTGACAGATGAAGGAAAAACGTAGGAAACTATTAAACTGTACGTTTATATGAAATCGAAGTTTTAATTGCCTTCGCGTTAGACCCTTTTATGTAATACCGCCTGAAGATGGTCGCGTGTTAAAAATGGGCACTTGTATATATATGCAAAACAAGAAAAGGTCGTGACAATATCGAATCGAAGGAGTTGGTATAATAAAATAAAGAAGACTGTGATACAGAAGTGCAAGTTTACATTATTTATAGTCTGTTAGTTGGTTCGGTGCATGTACGCGGGGGGTGCCTCTACGGAAGAAGGATTTATAACTGGCCACACACTACGATTCCGTGGAATTTTAAAGTATAATTCCGATGCTCACGTGTCGATTTATAATGATTTATCCAAATAAATATTGATACTTTCAATTTGCAATCAGAAAATTGAGTAAAGTGAAGAGTTTACGTAATTGTGACACTGGTCTGACATTTGGTCATTTCTTTTCTTTCTTTTTTAAATTGTAAATTAAAAATCTACTAACTTTTAATAATATTTTAAACCTCTGTCACAAACATAGGACTGACACTCATTGGATAAACACACTAACTGACGGCCAGGCATGATAATGCATGTTGGACGATAGCCAGCTCTTGGGACCACAAAGAAGGTAGTCCGAGGGCAAATACAAAAATGGTTACAAAGCCAACATAGACTTCAGTGGAGGAACACTCCAAAGCAGGTACACAGTCACATGTGTAAAACGGGCCGAAGAACTTCTGAATATCAGTAGGAATAAGCTCCCGGCATCAGAACCTCTGTCACGAAATTTTTGGAAAACTATCATGCCTACATAAATCTGTCAACAATGTTTTTTAGATGTTATTATCCTGGAATGGAAAAAAGGACGACTCGCCAATAAAAAATATTTATGTCTCAATTTATATAAAAAAAAAAACAACAACCAGGTAATAAATATTGAGTGATAACGTTTTTTTTTTCTGTTCCGAAGCCCAGTTAGAGAAAAAGTTATAGTATCTCGAGTAGTACGTATATTATTTCAGTCACATTTTTCAAAACTAACATTAACATCTCTAAGGTATCTCATCAATATTCTTTTCGAATTCTCCAAAATTGTTTATGAGTACCTTCCGAGAATGAAAATCTCAGATTTTTCGATGCACCACCACACGAGCGTATCATATTTCTATCAAGAATAAAAAGAGGGGTTAGGTACTATTTTTTGGTTTATCCAAATGTGTTAGTTGGAAAAATATTTTTAAAAAGGAATTATTTTATGTTTTAAAGTCAGTTTCTTTTACGTAGAAATTTCCAAATCACTGCATTGACATAAATCCAAAGCTTTTAATGTTTTGATAATCTTCTGCTTTTTTACTTCGGTCCCAAGAGTGGCTTCTACTTCCTTTTAAAATTCATTAAAAAAAAGTGACAAATGCTGCAAATAGGACTTAAGGAACGTTTGTTCCAAGGAAATTATTTATTTACTAAAACCTGTCTACCATTTTCTTTATTTTATAAAATCAATGGTGAATATTATAAAAATTGTAAAAAGGTATTTTGTTACGTCTCTGGTTAGCGTTCTTAACTATACCAGTAAATATTGTTTCTAATTTATAAATTATATTAATACAGGTGTTTTGATAAGAAAATACCTTCTGATTACAACTGTCGATAAGGTAGGAAGTATTTATTTGACATTTTTACCCGAAATTTCTCGACCTATGCTATTGATTTATAGAGAATTTATGTAGGATCGAAAGTTCCATAGAATTTATGTTAAACAGACAAAATGACTAATGTCACTTGTAACGGAATATTAATTTTAGGCAGATTTTCAATAGGGACACAGTTCTTATCTATTATAAATAATTATGACATTGTCTGTATGATATACAGAGTGGAAAATTTAAATTTAGAATTATTGTGGAGAGTTTTCTGGCTTAGAATACGAATCAAACATTTCGGAGTTGGTAATTTGGTCCCCAAAGATGACGTCACGAAATTTCAAAAGGTAATTTGGTCCCCATGGCTGACAGGTATAAATTCCCTACAAGTAATTTCGTCCCCGCAATCAGGTATATGCTTTCGGTTCAAAGAAGAAATAAAATCAAAACATGAAAATAGTTTAAAGGTTTTAATTTCAACTCTATGGCATGAACATATAAATAATTTTCACACAAATGAGAATTTCAAAATTTTACACATTTAAATGAAATACATGTTAAAAAATGAGTTCTATCTATTTCAGAGTTTTTGTATTTTTCTATAAGGTTTTCAATAAATTTTTGAGGATTTCAAATTTTAGGGTCTCTTACATAATGTTTCAAATGACAACTTTGCAACTTGATATAAGTTTCGATTTGGAATTCATTTAATTTCTCAAGAAATGTTATTATATTTGGATGTTCTTTGTAAAATGAATCGTTAAAAGTTCTGTGAAAAGCTTCGCAAGCGTTTGTTGTTCGCGTGAGATCAGACGAATTTTTGGTCCAAATTGTCGGTGGAAAAAGAGATTCTTCATCAACATAATTCTCGATTAGATAATCAGCGTACTTCTCCAATCTCATGTCATTTGGTCTATTTTCGAATAGTTCTAACGCAACGCAATCACCCACTTCATTAGGATCTAAATAAGTAAGACCAAAAGTCAAGTGCAACCACCGACCAATATCACTGCTCGCATCGTTATATTCCACAACTAGACCGATAGTTTTCATTTTCCGGAACCATGCCTGAGCGAGATGAAATCTGCATCCGATGATTTGGGTGGAAGGCCAAACTTTTCGAACGGCTTTATGTATGGCCATTTCAAAATCACACACTATTTCCTTAAAATCGAAGGTAATATTAATTTTGGAGCACTTATCTTGAACCAAAAGAAACAGTCTTTCGTATGTTTCCGATTTTTTATTGGGTAGAAGGCATACCATTAAAGGTATGTAATGTCCGTGTAAAAAACCGTGAATTGTAAAGATTTGTGTGAAATATTTGGCACAATAATCAAATGTGCCGTCGACGTAGATTCGTTGCGTTTTCCCCAGAGCTTCAAGATTTGAAAGACACGTAAACACAATGATATTATTTAACACACAATTAATAAAAAGAAATTGTTCATCACGCGAAGTTTTTACGTCAATTGAATTCAAAATTTCATGTACATCGTTAATATTTTTCGGAAGCGCTGGTATAAACTTACGTCGACTATTATACATATTCTTCCCAACGTACTCGACGTCCCTGGTTGTTAGTGTCGCTGGTAAATTTTCTTTCAATGCCATACGTATAATTTTTGACGGTTTTTCAGAAATATCGTCAACAGCTTTTCTCTTGTAAACTGCAGAAACTGTTTGCCTATTTAACGTTGAAATGTCCGCAAGATGACAGTGTTCGGATGAAGTTTTAGTCACGAATATTGCACTTGATACACCTAATGTATAGATACAGGCCTTACATTTTCTGTTGGTACATTTCCAACAAGTTTCTTCTGAAGTTTTCAGTTTTTTGTGGAAATTAAGTTTGTAACCGTTAACTACAAGTAAATCCTTGCCACGATTACTTTTAATAATTTTCACCTCCATAATTTGCTTTCTCACAACAATTCACACGTACTCAAACCAAGTAATAATTCAAATGATTGCAAATTATAATAATATAAGGGTTTTATATCCGTCTAAACTACCTGTTATTCCTAAAAATTTCCAAGAAGCAGAAATAATTATATTTTAGTTTGGGGGCGAAATTACCAGCCGGATTATCGAAGTGCCTGGCTATCAAAGGATTAACACAGGTAGCGGGAACCAAATTACCCATCCCCAAACATTTGACTATTGAGCTATCGCGTTAGAAGAGAAAAATAATTTTAAGGATCGAACAAAGCATTTCTTTGGTAAGAAAAAAGGGAAAAACCTTTTCAAATATTCAGTTTTAACAAGTGTATTAAACTTTTAAATGGGATCCAAAATTTATTATCCAATACCGAGCCGTGGCGGCACTTTTCTTACCCCTTTTTTTTAATTTAAGACGACCCCTTGTGTTTTATATAACTCACCCCTTATCTACCTAAAAAAACCACTTAATTTGTGATTTATACGTTTTTTCTTACAAGTTTCCTTTGTAACCCTTTTATTTAAAGTTGAAATTGCGGCCATAACTCAATTTGTATTCGATATTATTTTTTTTAATTACGCGTCTCAACACTTTTAAGGTTCTTTAAAGGGTTGGAATTTCTGATAATTTGATTTGCAACAATGCCTTTGAAGGGAGCATTATCTAATTGAGCAGAGCTAAATTTCAACAACGGTTTCCACAGATTAATAAGGAAATAAAAAAAATTTTCAATTCAAATTTCTACAATATTTTTCGCTACATCGAAAACAATGCCTATAAATCAGTTACTTTTTTTTCCTATATATATCGGCCATGTGTCTATATCAAACGTCCCAGCACAATCGGTGGTTGTCAGATAACAGATCCTCGATTAGAGTAAGCACCGCATGGGTCCACTGCAGGGAACAGCTGACGTTCGGTCATGACCCACTCATTCAGTTATTGGTGTGTGTGGAAAAATTTACCCCGCACATATCGACCAATACGTCTTTGTCTGAAATAAACTAATTTATTGGAAAAAAAAAGAAACTTCTCACTTTATCCCAAGTTGAAAACTTTATTTGCATTTTTAAAACTGTGAGATTTCTTATCAATATAAATAAAAGACACCTGATATGATTTCTCTTTAAATTTTGTATTATTTGAACAAGAAAGTCAATATTTCAGATTTAGGGAAAAACAAGCAGGTGCATTTCTGATTTTACTGGCTTGGTTCTTGTTTAGTTTGGAGTGATAAATGAAATAGTCCACAACTGACTCAATTTATAAGATTTTAGCCCCCAAAGCATTCGCAGAAAATTTATAGAAGATATCAACTAGAAAGCCACAAAAACATTCAGATTCAATATGTCCATTATATTGTTTATATAGTATAGGTAAACTTTCTATTGAATCAGTCTAGTATAAAAACTTCAATTTCAGCGTATAATGCAACAAATTGAAAGCAAATACCGCATCTAATAGCACGTTTCGGTATCGATTGACCCGATATTATATCGATATTAGTCGATTATTACGTGTGTCCAGCACTAATTGATAATACGAGAGGCATAGCGGAAAGTTTTGCGTGAAATTGAACCTTCGGGCCGGATGGATTGAAAGTGGAATTCGATTAAAGGGGTTTCCGAAACAACGTAGGTGGTATAATTATTGGATAAAAATTGATTTCGGTGTGTAATAGTTGTTTGTTTACATGGGTGGCTTATACTTAAATATAGATAGATATTAATGATATACTGTGTGTACAAAAAACTTTACTTTAGTTTCTTTTAAGCAAAATTTTTTTGAATCAATAAATAAATACACATATTAATATAGATTTAACTCTGGATGAAACTTCATTTAACAAAAATATACAGTGGTATTAATTATAAATATGAATAAAAATCTTATCATTAAGTTGATTGGCACAATAGTTATTTATGATACAAGTGCGTTATACTTTTGCGCACGAGTTGCGAAATTGCCAAAATATTATGTGAAATAATCCGTACAAATTAACAACAAATACTTAAAACAGAATAAAATGGGTATTTTATTCATATGAATCACTGCTTCGTAAACGAGAGAGAGACTCAGGATAGAGCACACGCACGCAAGCGAGGTACATAACGAAGCAACGTAACATAACGTAACGGTCAGATCTTTTGCGTCGCTCAAACCTAACCTGACGTAAAGAACTAAAGTTCTGATAACTTTTATTTTCAACGATTTGAAAGCGAAAGTGCAATTTTTATTGTTTTGGCGATATAGTGCCGACTTAGTTCAGTTTGGTGACGCCTCGACGCCTGGCCTATGATTAAAGAAAGAAAACCTTAGATTTTTTTTTCAGCAATACTGCAAAATATACTGAACTCTAGAAGATCCTTCCAGACGCTTTAAATCGGTCCAGGGACTGATATTTAGAGTCATAGTAAATGTGACAAGAAAACTGTATTTTTAGTTAGAACAAGTATTAGTTCCGTGAGACAACTTGTACAATAACAACTTCCGTTGGCACATATTTTGAGGTGGGATAGAAGAATTGTAAGACGATATATTTAAATTAACACCTAGGTACTATCGATAACCTTTTACTATTAATACCCGTGTATCGTTACGTGTAGATTGAGTTTCTTTCTTAGTTGCTTAACCGATATTTCCTTTCCCACCTATAGGTACTTTGAAAACAAAGTAAAATAGATTCCAAATGAAGGTAATTAAATATCAAGTAGTACAGAAGTCTAGAGAAAAATAAAAACTACCAAAAATAATGTGAAAAAGTAAGCAAATGTCTGTGAAAAAATACAAGGTTCTACCATGTTGCATGCAAGAAAGAAAATGACAATATTCGCAATTGTAGGCGTGTCTTAAAGCTCGCTTTAGACTGCAGCACATCAAAGATCAAAGGTACCGACATATTTATCATAGATAGGGATAAATTACTCGATCAATATTTTAAATTATGTACATTTTTCATTTATTATGTTTGAATCATTAGCGTGAATTAAATGTTTTATACGGTCATTTACAGTGGTGGCACATTAAAATTGTTCCTTTTTGGGATTTAAATATCGCCCCCCACAGCACTGGGCTAATAAATCTTAATCCTTTCATTGGCTTTCAACTTGGAACTTGCGCTTTTAACAGCTGCGGCTGATAAATTTTAATATTTAATTTAAAAAAAGAAAACGTTTTATTTTTCTCTTGGATATCGATAGTGTAAATCAAGTTAAGGCAATGCGTTACGGTCCCTGTCCACTAAACAATTACACTCACACACATTCTGCCAAGGACGTACTTGAAAGTTAAAAAGGTACCGCATTGTCTACAAAAAATATTCAGTGTGGTATATAAAACGAAAAACGATCCAAGCCCCTTTTGTAAAAAATCCTTGTGTACTACATTGCTTTTGAGTTGATTATAATATATGGGACATCATTTGAAAGGTTCCAACAGATGTATTTTGATTAGTGAACACAAAAGATGAAAATTACGAAGGTGGTCAGGTTTTGTATCTTTTTTTTTAATTTTTTTGGTCATTGCCACAATGTGACAAGAGAGGGTGTGTGTATGTATATCTGTTTTGTATAGGGTTAATGTTATTACTTTTGTAACTACGTTTTCGTTTGTGTGTTAATAATTCTATTGTTATCTGTGCTAACCAATATTATGCTGGTTCAAATGTATCGTAAATACACAGGTCATACAAAAAGTTCAAAAAAAAGTTGAAGAAAGAGGATAAATTTATGGTATAATATTTTCAGTGATATCAAAAAAGAGATCGAAACTTTATGGGATTTTTAAATAAAGCCATGAAAAGCGGTAACTATATATAG
The DNA here is from genome assembly GCA_910591685.1 of Galerucella tenella. NCBI lineage: Eukaryota > Metazoa > Arthropoda > Insecta > Coleoptera > Chrysomelidae > Galerucella > Galerucella tenella. Next base: position 30,993 of record CAJUYH010005899.1, read on the forward strand.
AATATGAAATAGCTACATACCAACCTATTTCCTGTAAAGTATAAAATTTCTAATAAAACACTTGTATATGTAGGTATACCTACCGACGGTGTCGGCACGCAACGACTTAAAGTTCAAACTTAAAAACAAAAGAAATAATCATAACTATAACATAAGACAGTCACCAAAGCGATAAACAAGACAAAATCATACCTCGGCATCTAAATAAAATAACTACACGTAAAGCGAACCGAGATACTCAGTATTTATTTTACAAATTTATGACTAAAGATCACATCTTTCTTAGTGCAATTATAGGTCTGATGTATAGCCAAGTTTTTGAGAGAGAAGCTCTTCACAAACGGCTTATGCTACCTGAATATGTTATTACCTGTTTTTGAGGCTAGATTTAAACCTGCAACGTTCGCGGACTGCAGACGGACTTGCTCCATTTGACACACACGTCATAAAAATAATTATCAATTATTATTATTATTTACTTTTAAAATTGGGAGGAAGAAAAAAATTTAAAAATATGAATACAAAGGAGATGGTCTCCAATTTATTGGAACTTTAGTTCTTTACGTCAGGTTATATTTGAGCGACCGGGGGTCGCGACACAAAAGATCTGACCGTTACGTTGCTTTGTTATGTGCCTTGCTTGCGTGAGTGTGCTCTCTCCTAAGTCTCTCTCTCGTTTACGAAGCAGCGATTCATATGCTTCGGCCGGGAATCGAGCCCGGGCTACATTAAAATTCCATGCAAAGCTGGTATTCGCAGTGCTGGTGATCTACTTGAATGTGTTCGGATAAATTTTTACTATTTTTTCCATAATTTTTTTTTGCGCGATTGATCTTTTTTGTTTATTTACAGAATCGGTTGTCAGGACGGTAGGTTGTGTTTACTGGTTTCTAAGTTTAACACGTCGGTTAGTGATTTACTCACCGTTCAGACGTCGAAAAGTAATAAATAGCATAAAAACAATTTCACCAAAATGCAAAATATATTTTAAACTGATCGAGAAGTATAAATGTTACTTTTGACATTTCGTTCATTTCGAAGAAATTTAAATTATTTTATTCGGAATTTATTTCAATACGATCGCGCAAAAAATTGTGTAAGCATCTCGAACGTTAAGGGTAATTACAACGTTTGCATTTAGATTCCTCTCGTAAAATTGGACAAAATGATATGAGGATTAAGGGGTCTAGCACATTTACTTTTCGAAATACAGGGTGTTGAAATTTTGAAAACTTGAATGTTTTAATTCGATAACTTTAAAATGGATGGATAAATTGATTTGACATTTGGCAGGTTGTTTTTAAATGTAAAAGGGCATATTTTGATAGAAATAGTAGTTTGTGCAACTAGTGTGGATATGATGGCCATATCGCACGAGGACGAAGTTTGAGCACGACGCCGTAGGCGGAGTGCTCAATCGTTCAAGTGCGATATGGACAATCCACACGAGTCGAACAGCATATTTTTTCTACGACCCACTCAAGGAAAAATCTAGAAAATAAAAATTTCTATAAACTGTAATATAACTTCAAATTGAAAATATAACAATTCAATTTTATGTTTCCACTAATTTTTGAATGTCCTTTTTAAATATACGATGCTGTTATAAGTAGATGTTGCCAGTCGGACTCCCTTATGAAGGGTACCGTACCATTATCTATAATAATGAATATTCTGCTAAATATTTCAAACGTCTACCTGTTGTCGTTATTAATATCAAGCAGAATAATTATTTAAAAATAAAATTAATAATAGAAAAAAATTTCTTTACGGGGAATCGAACCCGGGTTTACCGCGTGAGAGTCTGGTTTGCTTACTACTCGACCACCGAGGGATATGCAAATTGTTCATCTATAACGTCAGTTGTATTACATAATTTTTGCTTAAAAGGAACTAAAGTTCCTACCGTGTGTCCCGCGACACGTTCTACCTTTTTTAAAGTACAAAAAAAGAAGGTTGAGTTATTCCAAAGCTGAGTGAAGAGACTCCTTGAAACAAAAAGTTTAGAAATTTAATACAGATGAAAGAACATGACACTGTTAAAAAATATTCTACTTTTAACATTTAAGTAATCTGAAATGAGACAATAGATGTTTGTTTATAAAATAATTATTAAAAGGTCCAGGAAAATCCAGTCCGGTTCTGGCTGTTCGCATGGCTTGCCTTGATCAAGACGTCCAAGATGTTTATTAATAGGTGGTTGTTCGGGTTATTCTTCTTTTTTATTTTTTTTCCGTGGTTAGATTTTTTGAGATAAAGTGATGCATGGTAGTTGGATTTATTGTTATGGTATGTGTTATATGGGTGTTGGGGTTTTGTCAGTTGTCATCGACGATTGCCCTTAAGAGCGATGGCAGTAGCTGTTTCAAAAACGTTAGGAACTTTCTTAGAAACACCATTTTTATTTTTATTAATCATTTATCTGATAAAACGTTCCACAACGAAAATAACGATTTTTAAATGTTAATTTTAAAAGTTATTTATTTAAGAAAAAAATTGGCATACGATCATTAAAAGCTCGGTCATAATTAGCGAAGATTTATTAACAATAAAATTCATTAAATCGTGATTGACTTTTACTAACATCAAACTACCTCATCATAAAAGGATCTTTTACGATTTGGAGGCGTAAAACAGGCGCCAATATTTATTGGTCCTCATTTGACGTTGTAAAATTTAAAAGCTTTAAACTTTTACCAAACATTGTTCCAGCAAGCATCATATGGTTTCACTTGACTTGATTAATAATAGATATTAGTGACGGGCATGTTTATATACATATAATCCCGATTTCTATGACATCGGCATCAAGAAAATGACAGTGAAGATACAATCCTTAGGATTAAAACGGATAGACAAGGATTCAACTGGAGAATATTCTTGTTTCTCAGCCTGACATTTCTCAATTTCAACTGGAAAAAGAAACAAACTCCCCACTACAATCAAAGCTATGTATTTCTCCTTCACTCATGTAAAGAGAGCACCCAAAAACGTGTGTTATCTTTCTGGTATAAATATTCACTTTTTAACGTTTTAAATTTCCGTTTCGTACAGTTAATTTTTTACGTGTTAAATTTTCCTTTCTCTCATTCGATGAGAAAGTAAAAACATCGCTTACAGTGGATAAATATAAATATGTTTACAACAAGAAAAATATATTTCACCCTCTTAAGATGGTATAAGTAATAAACAAATTGAAAAATGAACAGAATCGATGGTCTGGTAATACTTCTGTGCTACACGGATTGTCGGCAGATTAAATTACAGACCGCCGGGTTTATAGATACACTGTTGCATTTATTTCCTCATGTGTATTGATGGTCAGTAATGATAAAAAAAAATAATCGCTACTATACAAAGATATGCTCGAGGATATTGCAACGGTGATTTGCCTTTTGTTTGATGTGTAATCAAAAAGCGCGATTTATGTGAATGCACCAAAGAAATTAAGAAGCTCGCACGACGAACCACTCTCGATTTATTGCAAGTATAAGCAAAATCAGGAAATCAACACAGTGAAAATTCTGTATCTGTAATTTGGAAGTATTTTTGGTAAACTGCTTCTGTTACGAAAATGTCAAAGAAAATTATCGGAAATAATTCAATAGAGAAACAATTACCGGACTAAGTGGTTCAAACAGAACTAACAGGTATCTCAATTGCAACAAAAGAACTAACCAGAAAAGGAATTTCTGGCAAAAACATAACAATCTGCAAAGATAGTAGACAAGCCCTATTATAATTAGCAAAGCATCCACCACTGGAGCTCCGTAAGAAAAGAAATCGAAAGACGAGGTTCATAACAATCCGGGAAATACTCGGAGTGAAAATACCCTGCGACGGACCAGAGGACTACAGGAACCTCACAAGGTACCTGAGAAAAGAATGAAAAGAAGTGGAGTGGTATACGTATATGCCACAAGAAGAAAGGATGGCAAGGATCGTCATCCGAGGACTAACGCACTGCGAAGACACCAAGGAAATCAAGGAAGCAATCGAGAGACAAGAGGTGAGTATAAAACGACTAACCCAACTTCATTGCAGGTTCGGAGAGAGAAGACCGCTACCCATCTACAACGACTGCCCACGACCGAAGACCAAGCCGGCCACCTGCGCAAACTGCCAGGGAGAACACCCGGCAAACTACAAAGGATGTCCAAAAGCCCTAAACAACCAGAAGACAAGGACAACAGCAGTAAAGAAGACAGGAGTCAGCTACGCCCAAGCAGCAGCTAACAAGAAAACAACAAAACAACAGATCCTCGAACAGGTGACAAAGCTATTAGCTCAGCGAATGGCTTAAAGTCGCTTGTAAGAGATCGGAAGAAAAGAAGACACACTCTATAAGAGTGTTTTCAGCCGAAATTGCCGGCTGAGGACGCACTTTGTAGAGGCAGCGCAAACACACACACAACGGAAGACCGCCGAAGAAAAAACCACCGAGGTAACACGGCCAAGGAGAAGACGGCTCGCCCCCAGCTGCTAGCCCTTTTAGCTAGGGACGAGCTGTACGCCGAAACGCGAGGTACGAAGATGAGACCCATGGGATAAGAGGGGGGGAAGTGGTGGAGATGTACCTCGCTTAGAGAGGAACATCCTGGGTGGACGGGCTCATCAAGGTTGTGTGTATTACACATTTATTTCTTGAAGAAGATCCTGTACTTCCACGTCCACCTTCTTGGGACCTAGGTGGACAACTCCTCGGGAGGATATACAATGGTGTGAGCCTACACTAACCTCCCCCTACGTACAGTTGCAGCTACAATAAAACTTGTCGTGTACATACACTTATTTCAATAATATATTAACATATATATACCAAACGGTCAGTAAAAACGACCGTTATATAGATAATCCGATCACCTGCACAGTTATTTGCCATTACCCTTTTTAATATTCAATTTCGAACTGGACCTATAATGAAATAAAGACCGCAAGAATGAACGATCCGTCTCGTACAAATTCACACGCACCTTTATAGGGTTCAGAAGCAACCTTTTATTGATAAAGGGTGGTAAATGTTGAATATATACAACCGATGGAGAATAAAAAAAAATCTGGTTTTTGATCGATGACAAAGATATATAATTTTTTTTCGAACTAAACAAAAAAGATTATCCTTGAATTAATTTTATCTCGAAAAGGAAAATCTCCTTTTGGTCCTGCCAGTGTTTTGCCAACGATAACCAAACATCATACATCAGCTTCTAATATATATAACGCTATATGTTAAATTTCAGATGATTAATTAATAAATGAGGCAAAGGGGTAGGGACAGAGTCCTGAGTCCTTGCTAAAGGATAACTAATGATTTGTAAAGACGTTGTTTAAGCTTGAAAGGGAAACGCTAAGGGACGTTCGTCCTTTCGTTACGGTTCTTTATTATTGTGTTTATTAATAGTCCTGTGTGTCGAGGAATGAAGGACTATCATTTTCTCGTCCTTTCGTATTCCTGACGTGTTTGCAAAGATTGGAAAATTGGCTCATGGTGTGAGAATACAAATTAGGGGCTTCGATTGATGTTTCCCCTTTCGTTGGCGGTTTTGATAATAGAGATTCAGAAGGTTTCCAGTTGTACGAGATGATGATGGATTGTTTCTCAGATATCGATCTAATTTTCCAACTTTCTTTATTCAACAACACAAAAGCATAGAAAAAAAAATCTATTTTCATTACAATCGCATGACACAATTCTTTATTTATAGGGAAAAATTCAAATCTCGAGGATATAAATAAGTTGCATAAAATACACGGTCGTAAAGTTGTGTTATCAGAAAGTGGGGACAAATATAGTTCCTACAAGTTGTTAAAATAACGCCGCGTATTAATAAATATTAAAGTTAATTTATGGTAGCAAATAATGCAAGCGCGCAAGGTTATATTTACACGAAAGAGGGATGATAATATGGAGGGTAGATGGTAGAGAAAATGTGAAGTCAATTTTCGAGTTATATATCACTTCCAAGGTGTTATATATCGAAATTTACAATATATGTAGGCGAATATAATATATAATGTACCTTCTACTAAATTATGTGTGTATATTGTAGGGGATTGTACCTAACTTTCATCCTCTTTAACGGATAATATATTATGGGGTCTTATTTAGTATTCATTTGAGGTTAGTTTTAGAAGGTGGGTGTTTCTCAAGGTTTTCTTATTATTTTGCCAATAAATTTCGTCTGTAACAACAAATTTTTTAATAGATTTTTCTATTTTAAAATAGTACAAATGAAGAGCAAACTTTCTTTAAGTATTTTGTTGTGTGTGAATGTCAACATTCTCAACGTTGCTTGACATATGTCCGAAATTTCATTATTTCTAACTTACACCGGCGATTGTCGACATTAAGGATGCACTACCGTGGCACTTCGAATTGCACAAAAGTTCCTTGCTTTTACAGCTGCATTTAGTCGTGGAACACTTCCTTTTACAGTTACAATGTGTATAGCCTTGCCCTCCACTTTTTGAATTAGCAGAGGCAGAAACTTCGTCCATGGAAAGTAACTTTTCAAATTACGAACTGATTACGAGTGAAAAGCTGCTTCAATGTACCATTTTTATTAGCTAATCTATAATAGTCTGAATCCTCTACTCCAACAACAACCGCTAACACATTTCGAGGGTCTGTACGACCACGGTCGACATCAGGGACTTGAATTCTTACGGTATCACCAATTTGGGCAGGAGGAAACTTTTTTTTTGAGGTTCGCAACATTTTTGTTGCTTGAAGTAGAAGATTCTCTTTTGCAGCTAGTCTTTTTAAAGAAATTAGCTCGTGTTGTTCAGTCAGTGCTTGAGATGAAGATGTGTCAGGTTGCGGATCAGCTCCAATGGTATTTTCATTATCCATGTCTGTTTCAACATAAGCTTCTAGCTGTTCTTCGGTCTCAATGTTTGAAATTTGCCCGCGAGGGAGTGATGACGATGTTATACCCCTTTTTGGTTTAACGACAAACAGGGCTTCATAAGGACTCTGGCGTATTCCTTCGTAATAAGTTGTGTTTTTGGCGAATCGATATTTCACGGTAACATATATATACTATAGCGACCAATGAAGAAGTAAAAAGCCTGTAGAACCAATTTCGAATCAATCCTGGCCATTAGCAATACCCTAACTATTTGTTATTCAAATTTTCTGCTGAAATATTTACCTCAAAATATTTTAAAAACATTTTCCCGTTACAAATTCAAGTAAAATATATATAGCGATTTCTGTCAATGTTTTTTATCGCTAGTTTCCCCTAAAAACAGACGCAAGCCCCATTAATTTTTAAGATGAGGAATAATTTAGCGGTTTTGATAAAACGCTGTAATTTTTTTTAAAGAACATTGCTGGATTTTATGGTATTTAACGTTGTATTTAATTTATAAGGGTTTTCTGACAATGCAGAAATATACACATCATTTTAATAAATATCAACGTGAAAATGTAAGAAATTACCCCGTATTTAAGAAAACGATTTGTTATTGTGAAAATAAAAATATGGTCTTTCTAAGAGCTATATTTAAGTGACATTAATATGCGTAATCGTGCCTAGGCATAAAAATCCATTAAGCTTTTATGGCCCTTTGAACATGCTATTTTTCATTTTTCTAACCTAATCAACAACACTAATTTTAATTATTACCTACTTGCCACACTATTATTTATATTATAAACATTATGTTTACACAATATTTACTATTTATAAAATAATTTACAAATCACGTGTCGCTCTGAACTCACGAAAACAAAATCTTTGATATCTACATTTTTATTAACTATTTTTATGTTAATTTCGTCTACCAAATCAGAAGGATTCTAAATATCATTAGTAGTAGGAATCGAAGTAACATCCACCAGGCTACTATTAATCAATTTTTTTCTTAAGATCCATCAAATATCAAAGAATGAAGCGATGGTTTGGTAGCATCGAAGGTGTCAGTCAAAGAAGAAGAATTTAACAAATGGATGTTGTTCACTCTGTCGGACAGTGAATTGTCTTGACTTACTTATAGCTACTGTTGATTTTTTTAAACAGAGATGATATACGATGGTTTGTACCAGAAGAAGACAAATGAAT